>VZUA01015201.1:5936-17966 GCA_013401035.1 Horornis vulcanius
GGAGCCGCCGCGCCCAGCGCGGACTCACCTCCATCGCGCAGGATCACCGAGCGGGAGCAGCCAAGTAATCCAAGCAGAGCAGGAGAAGAAACTGCGAGACGAAAGTAAAATCCTGGCTCGCAGGAGCCGGGCGGTATCTTCCCGAAGCGCGGCCGGGGGAGCGCGGGGGCCCGCGGAGCTGGTGGGGGGCGGCAGGCGAGCGGCCGCCCTGTCCGGCGCAAACCGAGCGTGTCCGACTGCGGAGCGGGGCACCAGTGCAGCCTTCTTTCCAAGGTCCATCAGCAATCGCAGTAATTAGGGCTTTCCACCAGCAGAAGAAGAGGGAGGTAAAAAAAAAAAAAAAAAAAAAAAAAANAAAAAAAAAAAAAGCCAAAAAAAAAGCCAAAAAAGAAAAGCCAACCCAACACACGCACACAGCGCCCGTGGGCGTGATTGTGCGGAAGCAAATAAAAATCTTCACAAGCGGCAGCGAAAGCGCCCGGGGCGACGATCCGTCCCACCAGCCCAGGTGGTGCCGCCGCGGGGCTCCCCGCGCTCCCACCAGGCTCCGCCGGCGCTTGGGCCGCCGACCGCCCCCTCCGCAGCTCGGCGCGGATCGGCCCGCGAGAGGGGGACGATGGAGCCGAGCGGGTGCAGGGCTCCCCGCTGCCCGCCCCCCTTCACTTGCTTAAGGGCTGGGCGGCGCAGAGCCGGGGGTCCGCCGCTGCAGAGCCATCCCGGGGCCGGCTCCCTCCATTTTACACTGAGAAGAAAAAGCCCAAACAGAAAAAGAAGTTTCTGCAGAAGCGGGAAGGGGGGAGGGAGGCTGTGCACGCGTGTGTCTGTCTTACGGGGCGACTGATCCTGCAAGGCGAGCAGGGGCAGGGGGAGGGGAGCAGTCCGGGCTTCAGGAGCTGCGGCTCCCCCAATCCATCGGTACCAGAGGCGCCCAGCGCCGGGGAGCGGCATACGCGGGAGAAGAGCCGGGAGAGCAAGCCGGGGCAGGCGGCGTCGCGGCAGCCGACCCTTTCTCCGCGGGGCTCTGCCCCCGCCCGCTGCAGCCAGCCCCGCTCCCCCCGCGTCTCTCCCTCGCTCCTCTTCACCCCGCTGCTTAAAACTGCGAAAGAAAAAAAGGAAAAGAAAAAAAAAAAAGGGAAAAGAAAAAAAAGTTAAGAGAGCCAACGGCAGCTGGAAAACTTTCTGGGCAGCGCATGCGCCCAGGGCCGGCCTATTACAGACGGGGCTGGATTTTAAAGCTGTACGGCAGCGGCCGGGACCCCGCGCAGCCCCGGGGCGGGCGGCGAGCGTCTCCGTCCTGTCCGCCACTCCGAAGCCCGCATCACCGGGCCGTTCTCGCTGGTCAAGCTCGGCGTGAGGCCCCATGAGAGCAAACTCTTCCTGCAAAGCAGTGCCCCGTGCGCTCATCTCGGCCGGCGGGGTGCATGCGGGGGTGCACGGCCCCTCAGCACCACCGGCTGCTCATCCTGGGCGGGGATGGGGACACATATACACCCATATATACCGATATACACACGTGTATACCCATACAAACCCATGCACGCCTATGTAAACCCATATACACACATGTACATCTATCTACACACATGTACACCCATGTACACATGTGCCTACATCCATATATACCTATACACACACACACACACGTACACCCATGTGCACACACGGGCTCTGGCGGGCCGGCCCAGCGGGGCTGCCCCTCGCACACACGTGCACATAATGTGCAGCGCATATGGCCGCGCCGAGGGGCTGCCCCAGCATTCCTGCCGGGGGGCTCGGTGTCAAGTCCTGCTTGTCGCACGCTCCGAGGCGCAGAGGCGGCCGTGTGTGCCGCCTACCAAAGGGGGAACCGAGCGAGCTCGACGGCTCGTGTTCCTCCTTCTGCAGCGGCCTTTTGCCGCTGTAAATTTTGCAAGTTGTTGACAAAACTGCTTGAGTTAAATCAAGAAAGACCCAGTGAGAGCTGCAGGGGAGAGGGGCTTCGCGGACCCTTTGTACCTCCCCACTCTTTTCCCGTACCGCAGCTCTCGGGTTTTTATTGCACCTCTCCCGTCCCGTGTGCACCCAAGCACAGGAAATAGGACCGTTCCCCCAGCCACGCCGTAAGTCCGCAGTATTTCCCCCGTATCCGTCTGCAACTGTGGGTCCACGAGGGGATGCGGGGGAGGGGGCACATTATCAAAGCAGCCCTGGGAAATCCAACCAGGCTGCGAGAGCAGCTCCGCTATCAATAAATGCATTCACTCCTTCAAAGCCATTCCAGCGCAAACCAAATCCCTTCAGGAGGCCAATGGGGCAAAGGCACATCCCGGCCGGCCCGAGCCTCTGCCGCTGCCCACCTGCTCCCGAGTCAAGAGCTCGTCCGCCCCGCCGGAGCGCTGCCTATCAGGTAAGCGCAGCCTCCTGCGGCACCAGCGGCGGCCGAACGGGCCGGCTGCCCCCGCCAGGACCCGATGGCCACGGCCCCTTCTCGGCCCTGCGCCCCCGGGCCGCCCCCTCCGTTGCTCTGTGGGCCCCGCTCGCCCCCGGCCACCCCGGCAGGAGTCGCGCTGCAGGGGCCGCCGAGAGGGACGCGGCGCCGGGAGGCGAGCGGCGGCAGCGCGGGTCGGGCGGAACGGGAGCCCGTCGGGGCGGCGCGGAGCCCCCTCGGCCCATGTGGGCAGGGGATCAGCCCGGGACTGCGACACCTGAGCGCCCCGAAGGGGCCCTAGGCCGCGGCATCGCTCCCGGCAGGTTTCTTTATTCTCTACCCTCCAAAGAGCCTTTCCATTAGGAATCCTCATTGCCCGGGCTGCTGTTCATTCCTCCGGACTCCTGGTGAGGAATTTATAAATTAGGTGTAGCACGAGGTCCGGGGAGGGGGATGGAATAAGGGGGCTGTTCGTTTCTTTAAGAAGACCAACCTTAGTTTCATGCCTAGTAAATAATATTTTATTGCCTTTGGTTTACTGTGGCATTTCAATTATCCCCTTTAGGAGACTGCAAACTGCATAGGTTAAAGGTCATTTCTCAAATCACTAGAATTAGTAAAGAATAGCAGAAAACTGTAAAAGGGGGAGGAGCCGCACAGTAAAACAAGAAAGATCGCCTGAAATAAACTAATAAAGAGCCCCGAGCTGTTTACCTCTCGCATTTGTATTCCCGAATGATGTTTATCATCGTGTAATTGCATAATGTCATCGGGCTCAAGAAAATGCCGAGCCCGGGACGATCCATACGGGCAGGGTTATGAGTGGAAGTTTGGCAGCGGGCGAAGCCAACACCAGATCTGTTTCTTTGCCGGGATTCCTAGTCGCTGCTTTTAAAAAGAGAACCGAAGAGGGAATTTATAAATCACGGGCAAATTTTCAAGCTATGGAGCATATAAGTGGAAATAAAGGGCAGAAATCCAAACATCCTGCAAGGCTTTAAGAATTTTAATTTCTCCTTGCTATTTAAAACAGCTGGGTGAAGCTAGAGGGGTGAGGAGGGGAGAAGTATTGACAATGTTACAGGCATTGGTGCTGCCCAAGGTTTTGTTTCCCAGGTTTGTTAGTGATGGAGCTCTAAAGGTAACCAGACAGGTGATCTATCTGGCTTTACTGCCAACATCAAGGTGTTTTCTGGAAAAAAAAAAATCCCAGAGTAATGTCATAAGAAGTGTGACGATATCATTGAATGCCCAAACAGCAGAACCTCAAAAAGCAGCACCACAGGATTTTAGAGATTTAGATCTGTTACAGCTCCGCAATTCTTGTAGGGCAGAAATAAATTGTTTCTGGTCTATTCGTTGTGTTTCTGCCATCTTTTCTGCAGGGTAATGCATTTTAACAAAGGAGAGGTCACATCAAAACCTTGCACACCTGTGTTCATTGGAATGTGTGGTGCTGTGTGATTTACATCTTTCCACCTTGGCCAATGGCAGGATTTCCATCATGAAGAACCCATTTGGGAAACAGAACTTTCAAGGAAAGGAGGTGTTTTCCTATATGTCTTTCTAGATCATTATGGAATTTGAGTATATAATGTAGGAATTTTGACACATCTCACACTGAATCATTGTGAAGTCACAGCCCGTGTACAGCTGGTTTGGTATTATTACAGTGAATCTGCTTTTTTAGGTGAGGGTCATACCATAATGCCCATTTGACAGAGCAAAGATACCATATCACTTAGAACATGTAACCATGCCCACCAGACCATCTACACCAGGGATGACTTAGCTTTCCTAAGGCCGCTTTCTTTCCCAAAACATGGCGTTTCTTTCTTTCTGCAGACCACCCTGTCATCCAAAAGATGGCTAAACTACAAAAGAAATGCCAAAAATGATAATTTTATGCCAAATCTTGTAATAAGTGTTATTTTCCTAATCCTCATCCAGTAGAGGCAAGAAATAGCATGGGAAACCCTCTCTTTAGACAATAATTCTGTATTTCTACCTTGCGTAAATTCTGAAGAAACTTTGACAAGTTAAGAGACTAGAAGACAAAGAAATAAGTATGGATGTGTTTCCATGTATGGATGTACCCCTGCCCTGTTCCTTTCCCATCTCTCAGATTCCAAATTCATGAAGTTGAAAGACGCCAGCATATTTGGGAGCAGCAATAAACCACTAGAGAGGAAGAAATAAGAGTCTAGATTGGCATTCTTCTTTACCAGATGAAGACATACTTTAGATGCAATGAGATGCAAATAAGAGGCAGCAGACAAGAGAGGAAAGTTTACAGGGTAATTAAGTGTAACAAATTTAGGTGAATACACCAATCTCTAAACCTGCAAAGTCTGTAGAAAAAATATACCACTTTATATTTAAATTGATGATAACTATACAAATTTATTATACTAGTAATGAACTTCTTAGCAAACAGCCCCCATTTGTCTGCATTATCAGCTGGAGAAAGACAGCTGTCGACTCAGTTTTCATGTACAAAACACAGGTGGGTTCTTTCCATTTCCTTCTTTTGAGGTCTAATAAACCCGAGTGCCACTGTAGAAACCACAGCCCCGGTACAAGGAGTGTGCCAGGTCATGGAAGAATATAAAGAGATGAGAAAATTTTCAAAAAAGACAAAAAGCAGGACTAATAACTATTGAACCAGAATGCCAACTGGATGAAGATGTATTGTAGCATGGGGCTCCTTTGCTGTGAGCTCCGCCAGGTGGAAGATGGTCAAAAAATGCCCTCTCACAAGAGCAGGGAAGGCTGTGTTCTAGTTCCCCACAGCAATGATTGCTGTTCTGGAAGACTGGTGTCATGGGCAGCAGCTTATGCCCTGCCCTGGCTCTGGCACACTGAGCCCAGTGAGCTGCGGTGCAGGTGCTGATGGCACTGAGGGTGTCTGAAGGTGTTCAAGGAGAACAGGACCCCTCTGCAGCCAACAGGACATGGGAAAGCTGTCTGGACCTCTGGAGTTAGAGAGACTGTGGGAGGGTTCTGACATTTTTTAATTTGATCTCTGGGATAGTAAGGCTGCTGAAGGTAACTATTCAAAGAGATAAATTTACACCCCTAGAAGAATGTGCTGTTTTCTCTTCTGTCCTGCCTTTTCTCTGGGGCATGTGTCCCTCTCCTCTCACCTTGTACCTTTGTCTCTGTGTGTGGGTCTTTATCTCGGTGATACCTCACCCGTCCACGTCTCAGCCTTCCCCTGCTGCCACCATATGTCATTGGAATGTTTCAAGTAGTGAGTCTGGTTTACTTAAAGAATAGTGCTTTTAGAGGAATAATACTTTGCTTTGTTTCCATTAGGACCTTAAAAAAAAACATTTATGGGAGGAAAAATAAACAATCCCACCACCACTCCTTAACAACAGAGTACTTACCCTCTCCTAATGCTACCAGTTCCTTCTTTCACTGAGGCCAAAGGCACCTCCCATAAACTCTGGAGGGCTCTTACATGTTTCTTCTGAGTGCCCTGAACATAACTTTCCCCAGTACACCCACACAAAGGCACACAGAGAGTTCATTTTCCAGAGATGACCAGGCAGGGAGTTTTGTCACACTGACTACAGCCCAGTGAGGTGTCCTGGTTCCTCCTCAGAGACTGCGCAATAGGTGGCACATGGAGGGCCATGGCTGCAGAGGGGGTCAGCATGGGAGACAGTGGGCAAGGACAACACAAGGCTATTTTCCACAGCCCATCTGCATCCCTCCTGTGGAACAGCCAGTCCTGCTCTCCATGCATGTCTCGGCCTCAGGGCTGTGCTTCATTTCCCAAGTGCAGCCGCAAAGGCCGGAGGAGCCGCCCAGCAGGAGCTGTAGAGGAGAAGGGATCACACTGCTCTTTGAACACTTCCCGTTGGACCTTAGGAGGTAAAACTCCTGCCTTAGGAGGCTTTTAGATCCTGTTTTCTGCTGGCATATTTTCGTGGTGTTGATGTGATCGCTGTGCTGCACTCATGAACTGCAGGTAACGAGCATTCTCAGGAGATTTTACTGACAGTAAAGGAGCAGACAAACCATGAACTGTGAAGAAGAGAGGAAAGGGCTCCACAGACTTTCTGTAGGCATGGACCATTCTGACACCCACTCCTGATGTGGTCACAACCATGTGTCATTGCCTGGGGCCACACCTCCTCCTGAATAGCACTCTTTACCTCCAAGAAGATTAGAAGATTAGGTTGGAGTTTATAATTGTAGCAATACTAGATCCTCAGATTCCGCATAGCTCAAGGAGGAATGTAGGTGGATGTTGTTTGAAGCTCTCATCTGAAATATCTCCAAGGATTTCTTTAGTATATGTACACACACATGTCATCAGTAAAGTGTGTTAAAGAGTGAGAGAAGGGATCTTGGTTAGCCCCTATATGACACTTATCTTAAAGAGTACTTAGCTAATTCATCATTTCCTTAGGACTAAAGATATGTCATAACAGCTAAGCCAATGTATATTTGTCCATGACTGCTTAAAGACAATATCATTCTTAAGATAGGTATTAATCTAGGCACCATGAGCAAAACATCTGATAAATTTAACCCTGTCTTTCAAGCTCCATAGTAGCCTGTCAATTGACCTTGATTCTTCCAGTTTATTTAGAATATGGCATTATTTAAAACTCATTTTAAAAGATATTTAAGGGTAAGATGAGTTTTGAGTGCTTCATTTTAAGTATTTGATCAGGCAAACCTTGTGACTTGTTGCCCTGGTGATATTATTGTCTTTATTTTTTTCATGATCAAGGTACTATTTTAGTTCTACATTATTTTCCTCAATTTAAATAAAAAATTTGTAGACTTTTGAAAATGGCCCTGACAGTGTGAATATTTGCCCAGAGTGAAGAACAGAAGGATACACTGACAGCAGAGACATGGGACGAGGCTGAGGAATATGTACCAAGATTCTGTACAGAATAGCTGAATTGGGCACATGGCACTTGGTTCTGCTAAAATAAGTAACTTGAAAAGTTGGGAATTGGTTTATTATGAACCACCTCTTATTCTCTTCTGCTCTTTAGAGCCTGTAAAGTGTCACTTTTTGAGGTGTGACCTGACAAAATATGTTTATAGTATAATCTTGGAAGAAACAAGGACCACAGTGGTGAAAAGTGCATTGTCCTTCCAGGCAGGACCTGGCAACACAGTGGGTGAGTTGAGGCCTTCACTGCCCTCCAGCCTCTCTAGGTCCTGGTGTCAAAGTCCAGAGCCTGTCTGTATGACTCCTCTTATTCTGCTTCTTCACCCAAAGGCAGAGAAACACCATCTGAGCAGCTCCTGGGCCTGGCAGTCCCATGGAGATGGGAGATGATCTTCTGTCCTTTATAATAGTACAGAACACTGTAAGCGTTTTTGTCAAGTACCTGTATTTTTGCTTCTGGGAGAGCGTGACAGGTACTCATTACTGCCCAGTATGACGGTAATTGCCCAGCTCTGCCTTGCTGGCACCTGTCCTGGTGGCAGCATTTCTTCCACCCAGCCAGTAATAACCTATAATTCAAAGCAGAGTGGTGAATCCATGATACCACTTTCAACAAAGCAGTCAAGCAAAGTAACAGCTACAGTACTAGCCACTTAATTGCTTGATAATAGTCATTGCACTTTAGGTTATCTAATAGTACTTATTACAGGTTGCCAATTTTGCATTTTTTCCTTAATTAGTCAGCTGTTTTGCCAATATTTTCTTAAAACACTTCCTTCCAGATTATCTGAGGCATACAGGGGAGCTGAGCTTACTTGGAACAGAGGTGGATGTACTGATTGACCCACTGCTGCTTGTAGTGAACTTCAGAGGAAAGCCAAACCTTATTCCTTCCTGTAAGGTTTTATACAGAACATTTATTGCATTTTCATGATACATTAGGTGTATTTCTACAACCTTTCTTTTTTTTTTTGACAATATGATTATGATATTATTGTAGAGACTACATTATCATGGGTAAGATATTCTGAGGATATTTCCATAGAATCTGATAGCATTTCTTCACTACCCCACAGTATCAGCTTTTATTTGCTCAGAAAATGTTCCCAAGATTTTCAGTATTTTTTTTGTAATTTTCCTCTGTGTAAAAAAGGTGTCTTAGTTGTAAGTCCCAGCTTGACTCTGTAAAAAGAATATAGAATATACATTGTAAAAGTCACTTAAATAGTTAAATGTGTGTCACAGCAGGGATTTTTGCCACTAAGTGGGCAGGGCACTCCCAAATGCTGGACTTTATACTTGCCATTTGCACTGCAATGCATATTGACAGTCCTGTCCCTGAGACCAGAGCACTTTTGGGGAAAGCATTCCTTGTCTGAAACACAATTTGAGCAGTATTTTATTATACTGTGACCCTGTGAGTATACATTCTGGAGGGACTTTGGGGGTTNCATCGAGTCATAAATGATTTATCTAAAAGATTCTATCTGATCTGAGACTAAGCTTCACCCAGCTGCATTAGGAAAGGAAAGCATGTAACAATTTATAAATTTCACATACTGTAGTACTTTAGAAAATATATTTATGTTCTATATTCTTTACATATATCTGGACTGGATTTTGAAAGCTAACTCAAAGTAAAATCAGATTTTCAAAATGTTTGTTACAAAGCCCTTCCTAAAAGTCTGGTATTCATTTCAAGATGATATCCTGTATTTAATAAGAATTGTTAATATTGTCTGTGTAGCATAATTACAAAACTGTACTAAGATGTGGCACTCAAAAGAAGTGTCCTTTTCATCTTTATTCCTGTGGTGCTAGTAGGATGTGCATAGCATCAAAGCTATCTCTTCAATTGCCATTTTGTTTATAGCATAGTCTAAGGCAATGACTTGGAAATGAATATGCAAATAGGAAGACATTTAGAAAAATAAAAAACATCTGATTTTTTTTTTTTATTTGTCCCATTCCTCTGGTGCTTGACCTTCCTGGAGGTACTGGGCTATCATACATCAAGGCACCATTCCTTTCATACAAATTACTCAATTCAAATACATTTAATTTATTTTCAGGCTGCAGTTTAGTATCTGTGTTGGTAAGTAATCTAAATTCCTCTCCAAACTTGCTCTAGTGGCAAGGCTGAACAAATCAGTTGCAGAAAATACCCCTCCAATGCAATTTCTCTCTAATCCCTCAGAGTTTACTGGATGTGCATGCATGACAATTTGTACTTGGAATATCAGAATTAAGAGGGAAAAATATTTGAGCCAAACTGGGCAGGTGAATTCTGAAACAAACATTTCTAAACAACCAATTTTGATATTTCCTGGTTTGCCTGATTCCTTGGGACACTGATGTAATATATATGAAGAAAGTTTTGAAAGTTTTTTTTTGTATTTCAGTCTCTGTTGTGCCAGATGCTGATTATATTCAAATCCCACAGCAATCAAAGAGAGGAGGGTGTTCCATACTGCACAGGACACATGGGTAATCCAAGTCTAAAGCATGTGTTTAATTTCAGTCAGTTTTACCTTAGGTGCCTCCAGCCTCATCCCAAGTTCTCTGTGCACCCCAGAGAAGATGGCAAAAGAGCTGAAGAATCACAGGGTTCCTTCATGAAGAAGTTTTCAAAGACTGCACATGGAAATTCTACGTGAGGGAATTTTTAGAGCTAAAAAATGTGCAAAGCAGTGCAGGAAGTAGAAAAAAAACAGTGGAGAAGAGCAGCAATGCATAAACATTTTAACCCATATCTTTCCCTGTGACTTATGTAGAGAACAGATGTGGACAAGGATTGCTGTGAAAAGGTACCAGTGTGACTACGAGCATTCACATTAACTCAAATGCATTTAAAATTGATTTCAGGCTCTAAGTCCTGTAAAAATTTGCTCACATTAGTACTTGTATTCTTCTATAAGCTGTCTGACCCATTACAGCCCCAAACATCAAGCACTGATGTCCCTCACACACTGGAGAAGGACTGAGAGTAATTCCTTCTGACTTCAGTAGCGTGGGAACAAGGTGCTTCTCCTGCTTCCTGATTTTAAACTTGTAACCTGTTTCACAGACACTACTGAATATAATAACATTTATAGTCAGCTTAGCAAATGGTTCTATGTATTTTAGCAGAGTAACTATATCCAGTCTGCTATGCTTCAAAGAGAAGGAAGATTGTAAGGCATTTCAGTTAATTTAGCTATTAATTGCATTAACTGATGGTGACCTTGAAGAAAAATGAAGAACATTTGCAAAATAATCAGGTCTGAGGAAGAGGGTTCCCCTGAAATATTAATTTTATTTTAACCAAGAAAAAATTCTTATCATATGAGCTGGACAGGTCTTTTCCTGTAGTTAGACTCTGATGTTTTATTGACCAAACTCCTTGTTTTAGACTTGAGCTCATGTTCTCTGAGGAAGTACAAGTGGTAATTATGCAAGTCTTTCCTTCCTTGTCATGGCCAACATTCACAGGGGAGATTTACAACCTTCAGCTTTCAGATACGGAGACTGGTTGTTCAGCTTCAGAGAGAACAACTTGACATGGTGAATGGCATCAGAATTGAAACAAATCCTCTAGAAACTGGCTCCATGGACAGTCCTGGGAGTTAATACCTATGGTGGGGGCTTTTGCCCCTTCTCTCTCTGTAGTAACCCCAGCTGCAAGATTGTTCAGAATTTTGTTTTAGAAAACAGACTCCTAAACAAAATGCATTTTACTCCTCTAGGCAATAGCAGACCTACCTTTAGCAATAGCAAAGTAACCAATGGACTGAATGATATTTATTAAATTTTAACAAATTCAATGAGATACATGATCATAATGTAAAGACACTACAATGAAAGATTGTGTTAAGAGTTGGTAGGAGTTGAGTGCTAGATACACAGTCACAGTTGGCCTAGATACACAGTCAGGACAACTATAGACAAAATACACTGTAAATGAACTTCAGTAATGAGACCTAAGATCTATTTTCTTATCACAAAGCATTCAAAAAGTCAGGCAGTATGTTCATCTGACTTACATTTAACTAGAATTTTGATATATAGAGGAAACAGTTTGGTCACATGCTCCTGTAAATGTACACATTTGCTTCAGAAAGAAGAAATTTAATCAATGGTCTTTCATTTCACTTCAGTAAAGTTTGAATTAGCCCTTTAATGCACACACTTATCATGACTGACAACAGTCTTGCCTTCACACATTTGGTTGATCTAAGCCTGGAGAGGGTGCAGAGGGCCGGAGAGCTGCACAAGGAATATGGCTGGTCTGTAATGGCTACATTATTGTGACCCTTTGTGGATGGTAATAAGGATCTTTTTATTAAAACAAAACAAAACTGCAAGAGCTTGGGGGCAGATCTGTATTCTCTTTTGGCCTGTGTTAACCTCTTACCAAAATCTGGCCATTAAAAAAAAATAAAAGTACTTCAGCTGTTTTTCTTTATTTTTGGAAGTTTAAAATTAAATATAAAGCCCATAATAAAATGCATATGAGGACACAAATCAATAGACATGAGAGCTATGTTAAGAACTATGCAGCCACAGAAGTCTTCATTAACAAGGGTGTTCTACTCGTGAAATTCAGAAAATGCTCTTATTCACTTGTATGCATGTTGTTGTTTGTGCCATTATTTATTTCTATGGTAACCAAAACAGTAAAGACAGCAATATTAGACAAAACAAACAAACAAACAAACAA
>VZUA01015202.1:1227-18670 GCA_013401035.1 Horornis vulcanius
AACAAAAGGTGTGTAATTACACAATCAACCTGTTTAAAAATCCTATTTGATCTTTTGTCTGTTAATCTCTAGTGATAGTAAAAAACCCAACAAAATAAAAACGTTTTTTGTGAGCATAGATGAAGGAAGAGGGATTTTCACTTTTCAAAAGCATCTGCTAAAGCAGATATTGATGCATTGCTTATATAAATGTGTAGTAGCTCTTCAGTGCTGGATGTGATATGGCCTGTGGATTCTCNTCTAAAAAAAGCTCACTATAGCTCTAACACAGTCTTCATTAAATGAGCTGTTTAAGACTTTACAGGTATGTCAGTGGAAGGTGCTCTGAAAGCACTGGGAGATTCTCCATCAATGCTTTAATAACATGCATTGATTTACATGCATTTGTAAATCAAAATGCTTACAGGATTTCCTCACCTGCTGTTTGATTCAAACTAAGCTTGCTTTCTTTGTGATTTTCTGTTGTATAGCCTATCACTGTACTCCTGTGTTCCCTGACTTTTATCTTTATGCTAAAATAATTGTTCTTAATTATGTCAACATACACAACCAGAAGAAAAAGCGCTTTATAAGCCATATCAGACGGTGTCATTGCCAGGACTTTCATTTCTTACACCTTTCAGGTTAATTCTTCCATTTAACAATTTATTGACCCAAATTAATCCCATTTCCCCCTCCACAAGTTTCTTAATATGCTTTTACAACATACCATTCAGATCAAGGAAGAGGACAGGTATATGCGTTTCCATTCCTGCAGGTGGAATCCTGAAACAGAACAAACTGCTGGCAACAAAGAAGGCAAATTCACACCTAAGCTAATTTGGGCAAACACATCTCCACGCAATATTCATCAACTGTAACCCACGGCTAAAGTTGTCAACATTTTGATGGCTACTCTGAATACCTGTGCAGCACAGACAGAATTTTGTTTATCTACACACAGAGCTAAATCTAGAGCTTTGCCAAAACTCAATTCACACCATGCAGCACGTGGCAGTTGCTCTGAGAACCAGTTTTAAACATCCTGTTCTGTTCCTTATGAGGTTAACTGCTTCTAGTCATCTCATATATAAAGGCCAGCAACCCTCCAAACAACTGGATATGTAACTACTGGCAGTCTTTATATCCATAAACACACTTTTGCTATATGTTCACAGCACACTTCAGGTGGATAAGGGGAAAAAAAGGTGAGAAAAGAGTATTGCTGCATTATTCCCCAAATGCTATTGGAGACATTAGTGTACACTTGATTAGAGGAATATTTCTTGTCCATACTTTCCCAAACCTAACATACTGCATTCCTCATTTTTGCAGGTCAACTCCAAAGATCTTAGTTAAAACACAAGTTTAAATGAAACTAAAGAGAAATATATTACAAATTCAGATGAAACAGAGAACACATCCTTTGAAATCAGAGTTTCTTCCCTCTTGACCCTTTATCACCCACACATTATCACTGTTCTACCATTCATCTTTCAATCACTCCTTTTCTGAAAGGAATCAAACTACTGGATAATTTTCTCAATTGTATAAAGTTGCAAAATACTACATGATATTCAAAGGTGATTTTCAAACCTTGAAGACTAGTTCAAAGCTACTTTATGTAGTATCTTAGCTAAGCAAATCTTTCTTACGTTCAGAACAGCACCTGACCTTCTAAACTTTCTGCCAGCTGAATGCAGTTTATAGCATCACACAACACAGGAAGCTCCAAAACATCCTTAGATTTGTAGCTTGCAGCATGGACAGCTTATATACAAAAAGCTGGCAACTCCAGTGGCTTTTCTGAACATACCAATTTGCGGGGGCACCGGGAATTCCACTGCCTGGTGCTGGAACAAACACTGCATTCCTCTCTTCCGTCAGCCCTACCCACTGTTCCACCAGCCGAGCTTCTCGTTCTATATCGTCCTCAGATTTTTCTACAGTGGAAGAGATTAGGATTACAGATGAGACACCTTTTGTGGTATAGGGCAAAAAGTACTTATGATAGAGACTTCAAACTGCAAACCTTGTTTGTTGCTGATCTTTTGGATCTGCTCATCTAAGTATTCTCTGCGTTTTATTAATGCATCAGACCATCTTTCTCGTACGCAGTTCAAATCTTCTTCCTAACATGGAAATAGAGAAGAAAGTCACTAGACTATGTGGGTAAGAATAAAGGGCAGCGAATTTTGTGGTAATTTAATAAGAATTTATATTAAATGGCTTGCATGATGCAGAAAACTTTTTTCCCCCGAATGACATGCACGCTAATTAAGCACCTCATCACCCATGAAGGGAAGTTTATTTGCTTTCAAGTCTCAGATTTCAACAGGAGAAAAGAAAATGTGAACTGCCTTTGCTGATGAACAGATTACACACCATGGGCTAATTACTCACAGAAGTGGCAATCAAACTTTTGAATAGCATATGAAAGAGGAAAACCTAGTATCATCTGTTGATCATAAGTTCTCCTGAAGATTAGACAGGTCAGTACGCCCTCAAACCTGCACAAAATTCCATTACTAGCAGCTGCTATCAGTGCAATTAAAAGATTTCTCATGCAAACAAAACCCATCATGCAATCATGCTTTGTGGTATCACAGAAAATCTGTGAGGTTCTTCTCTGTGATATGTCAGGAAGCGCATAAACAGCCCGCAAGAAGTTAGTATCTTAAATTAGATTTTTGAGATTGCTAGGAAACTTAACACATCATCTTAAGAGATGTCAGCATTGTCACCTAACTGGTTTTACTTCCGTAGGACTGCCTATTAGAAAAAAGTCTTCTTCATAGAAATCTGAGATATATTTTACTTTGAGGGGATTTCCTCTTCTGCTCTTTGTCACCTTTTAAAATGAGTATTCTGTTACACTGTGACTTATCACATAAAAAAACAGGGTCAAGGTTGGGTTTTGTGCAGATAAAAGAAAACTGCTTCACTGAAGCTTCTGTATCTACCCCCCATTCACATCCTCCACTCTCTCTCACTCAAGCATTTCAGAAAACTGCACAACATAAAAGGTTACGACATTTTCTTTAGAAAACAAACAAAATATCCTATGCTGCATAATTTGCCTGGAAAAGATGCCTGCAGCTGCTGGTTCTTTTCCCTGTGATACTCATCGGAAACTGCTTTCATTCTAAATTAAAATTTCAAAGCTTTTATTCCCATAGCAATTCATGTAGCCAGTTAGGAGAGCTGATTGCAGAGTACTAGAGAAGAGAGGACACTGTAAGAGTATAAAGTCACAAGGTAAACTGAAACAGCAGTGTTTTATAGCCCAGGTAGCCTCTAAAATGCACAGCACGTGTATTTCAAAGCCCCTCTTGCTTGTTCATTTGAGAGTTGCTGGCCATTAGCATTAGCTGTGCCCCATGCCGCAGGATTGACAGCAACAGCAGCAATACCTGGTAACTATCC
Source organism: Horornis vulcanius (assembly GCA_013401035.1). Taxonomy (NCBI): domain Eukaryota; kingdom Metazoa; phylum Chordata; class Aves; order Passeriformes; family Scotocercidae; genus Horornis; species Horornis vulcanius. The sequence continues at coordinate 4,633 of VZUA01015202.1, forward strand.
ATATCACCACCATCATCCTCCTCCTTCTGGTAGGAGAAAATACATTTTGTAAAACACAAAAACCCACGCATTTCACTCAATAGAAATTCACAGAAATAACCCAAAACATGAATACCAACATTTCTGCCACAAACTTGTAAAATGTTAACATCACAACACTCAAATAACTAGTCTTAGTAATAGGTAGAAAGACTTTTTTTTTCATTAGACTGTAGCAGGTCAGCCATGATTTGATTATTAGTGAATATGTTTATTAAAAAAAAGATAAATTGAAAACACCACAGAATCCAGTGCAAGAAAAATGACTGAGCAAGCAGATCACTAATCTCAAGTTTTACAGTTTCATCTGTATCCAAAGTTAGAATTATTTCTGGAACTGAATGCAAACCTTTGGACAAAAGGCACCATGCTTCCCTGGGTGGCCCATTATACTTGTTCATTGCCATCACTCTTAAAATTATGCTTTATTTCCAATATGAATTTGTCTAGTATCAGGTGAAATCATTTATGTTTCTTAAGGACTTCCTTGGCTATGTGGAATAGCCCTCTCACATGCAGTGATGACTGTTTTTGATTCTTATCACATAACAACTTGGTGCTTTTTGAAAAGCTAAATAGTATCTCATTACATTTTTTCTACTAAATTTCTTTTCTTTTTTTTTTTTTTTGCTTTTCCCCTCCTCAACTTTCACCATCCCTGGAAGGGAGGGAAACTAATAGGACTAGCAATCTAGTATGAATTACCTCTACACAAAAAGGTAGGAATAATTTCCATATTTCTTCTGTTCTACCACACTCAGTTCTTTATCAGTCATACATTGAGTAATAAGCAAAAAAAAAAGAAGCAGGTTTAGCACCATAGGCTCACGTTACATGTGTTAACTTCAAAAAAGACCATTCATGCACCAGTGTGCATATCATGTACCAGTGTGCTAAGGTCCCTTTTGGAATTATGTTGGGCTGGGTCTAGAACAGCAGAACCACACCAAACTGAGAAATTAACTGCCTTACCTGGTAGCTGTCCAAGCCCCTTTGCAGTTTGGTTGATCTGGCAGTCACCCCACCTACAGAGACTGAAAGAATTGCTTCTACCATGAGAGGCAACGTTCCCGAATGCTGCACTGGTTTCACTGACACCTGAACTCTGCGAGAATGACCCTAAGCAGGAATTTCAGAGGGAGAGAGAAACTAAGAATAAAATTTTAAAAATCAATTTAAGCATGAATAAGATGGCAAGGAAAAGATACATACCTGCCTAAGCTGGAAAATTCCCCCTGTGTTTACATCTTTTGCCTGATGGAGTTCAACTGCAGTGTATTCACCCATCTCATTCAGTTCTTGTATGGAAATCCACATTTCTATTCTTCGAGTTACTTCATTCCACCTAAAAAGACATCCCCATAAAAACTCATGGTTGCCTCAAAGTATTTTGCGCACCACAGGTATTAAAATACTTTTAGAAAGCTGATGGAAGCATTCATTTGTAATTTATTTGTACCTGTCTCTCAGTGTCCTAGTTTTTGCATGAAGAGAATCAACTTCCCAAACAGAGCTGCCATTGCCAGTACATCTGTGACCCCACACCTCAATAGAAAGAGCTCCTTCTGAAATGAACTCCAAAAACTCCTCTGTGACATTCACCACATAGTCCTGGCAATGAGAGAAACAAATCAACCATATTAAATAATTGTATCTCCTCAACTTGCTTGTAATGACACACCAAATTATTTGCTTGTAATGACACACTGCCTGATAAAAGCATACAGTTGGCATCACAAAGCTTGACTCTGGACATGAAAGTTGTAAAACCTCATCATCTCAGCAATTCATGCTCCTGCATACCACATTTCATACGTCGAAAAATTCCATTAAAGTGATGTCTCAGCTCCAGTGATCTCTTTTAAGCTACTGAGCTTACCAAGCAAGTATATAATCAGGCAAGTATATAATCAGGTGTCATTATATAAATGATAGCTTTCTCCACACATTAAAGATAACATCTGAATTTAAAAGATCACAAATCAAAAAGATCTTTCTGTTTTGCAACATTCTGAAGAAGTGATGAAGTGAAATACTATGGCATTCTTAAGCATAGTTAAAAGTCATTAGTTACATGACTTGACTCTCTCCTTCTTCCCCCAGCAAAACAAGGCTCTAAATGGTTTCTCTCAAATGTATGATCCTTCTGGTAACAGGATAATTATACTTCATAATAAAAATGTTTACCTTACAGTGAGAGAAGATCACTGTAAAATGAGCATCTTTGCTCTGAGGTGAAGGCACATCTGGATCTACCACTGGTGCTGCTACTGTTGACTCGCATTGATCCCAAAATGTGTATTGACAAAAGACAAAGTTGGAGAGATTAGGTGGCAGTCCGGTTGCTTCTTTTATTTTTACCTGAGGAGACCAAAGACAGTATTGTCATAAATATGACTGTTTCTTCTTCAACTGCAAATTGAAGACCAACAGCCAAGAAGAAGTTTTAAAGGACAATTAGTATGTTCCCATTGAGGAAATCTGATTTTGCATATACAGAAACATAGGTGTAAAGACCTCACCTATGTACATGTTTCATTTGAGGAAATTCATATGCTTGAGTGGAGAATGAAATGCTTTATCACAGAAGAAATTAAATCCATACACCACCCATAGATACTACATTAGAAGATCAAACTACAGGAGAGACATAGAGGGAAAAACTGTTTCCCCTTCTGTGTCTGTAAAGGATCATCCTTGTAGCACCAGTATTACAAGGGTTAACACAAATTAAATCAGCCACTGGCAACCACTGAGTGGCCTACCCTGGGCTGGAACAAGAGAAGTCCTTTCAGAGACTTTGCAGCAAGCAGTAGTCTAAATAGCTTAGTACTTTACATCAGACTGACTACTTAGTTACAGAGGCCTGGCACTGTAAACTTTGTCAGGTATTCTCACTCACCCTGCAGGAGAGCTTTTTTGCTCTGTGAATAACTTCTCCATTGTTATCCATGACTTCTAGGCTCCCACTCTCACTGGAGTTCTCAGACGAGTCATCTCCTTCTACCACACGTTCTGGGACAGACCCAGTGACACGCATTACTTCAACATGCAGCCGCCCTGCCACCTGAAGGCAATTACAGAGAACGTGCAAGGCCACTTGAAAAACACTTATTAACTTGGGAACAAGGCAGCAGCGGGCACCATTTGCTTGCTAAACCCCCGGTGCACAAGGAGCACAAGGAGTCCTGCAGGACTCAGCGTGCCCAGCCCGGCCCTACCTCGCCCTGCTGGCTGATGATGGGCACGGCGTACTGCAGCTTCACGTCGTAGAAAAGGCACTCCAGAAACACGTTGGCGACGCCGATCAAGTTGTGGTTCTCCTGTGCTTCGTAGAAAGGATCACCCCTCTTGCCAATCAGCTTCCTTATCTGTTTTAGAGATAATGAAAGAGATGTCACAAAACCACCAGCGTGGGAACAGGAGATCAAATAACCTCATAGTATTAAAAGATCATGGCACAAAAATGACTTCACTACCCTTCTTTGTTCCTTCCTGTTACACAGGCAGAAAGAAACTAGAATCCTATTACAAATTTGAAATGAAATCTCTGAGATGAGACATTTTACAATCCTTTCTTTACTAAGGGACATAATAATATGATTACCTGCATATTTTAGCAGTGTCAAGGCAAAGCAGATTTTACCATGAGCAATCACAGTAGCCATTGATTTCAAGATGTTTCACCTTTTTAACTCTGTTTATACTTCTTAAATGAGAGGTCAAACCATCCTCAGCTTGTGCTGGTCTGGCTGCTGGCCACCACTACAAGGGCAAAGGGAAGGTGCAAGGATGACCCCTTCTTAAGCCAACAAGTGTTCCTGCGACTCCCATAGAGCTGAGATCACACCTGCAGCATTCCCCATACAGCCACAAAGAATTCATGCAGATTCCTAGCACGATATGCACTCCTTAGTGAATTTTTTAGTTCCTTCCCTACTTCTCCTCTTTTGTCTTCAACACATGCATTTGACCTACGTGTTTCTATGTAGCACATAGAACACATGCATTATGGACGACATAGGTCATGGAAAGAATGATCCTGGCTCAGGCAGACATAATGTATTCAAATATGTGCTATCAGTTCTTACTAAAGTCAGCAGCAAAATCATCGTTGTCTTCAATGGGCACAGATGAAGTGCTTGACCTCCCCTGTGTTATGATTTTAGAGATTCCCATTGTCCCGTCCAAAGCATGTAACAAAGGCACAAGAGTTGTTCAAACATATTTAAGAATGAATCTTGATACAAGTAATTTAGGTGCTTCCTAACAGCCGCAAGACAGTAAGATATATCTCCTATGCACTTCTACCTGGGTGCTTAGATGATGTCTTCTGGAATACCAAATATCACACCTCTTTCCAGTAAAAAGCAGGTTTTTGACATATCTCATGCTTATCTGCCAAGGCTAATGTTCTCACAAAATACCATGTGGTTTTGATGGAAATACTGATGTAGACTAAGTATCTTCAATTGATTTCTTCCCTGCTTTAAGGCTCGGGAATATGCAAATGAAATTAAGGAATATTTCCTAGTTTAAAATTAAGTTTTATTCCACTAGTATGTTCTGCACCTTGAGTGTATCTAAGCAGCATCCCTGTTAGCTTTGACACTGACTGCAGTTTAATAATTTTATTTCTAAAACAGCTTGCTGCTTCCATTTAGGGCTGGTGGTCATCTGTATGCCAGGTAAACACCTGCTCTTAAGGGCATTGTGAGTCACCATCTCAGGATAATCATATTTGACCTCAGCACACTTAACATCTGAGAACACAAGTGAGATAGGACATACATGTGTTTTATTATGCAGGGGTATTTTGAGTATTTACTATTAGTCATACTGGTTTTGTTCTGGGTTTTGGTTTGTTTATTTGGTTTTGTTTTTAAAAATAAAACACAATACCCTAACCTTTCATATACAAAGTCATTGCACTTACTCTCTTCAACATATTAAAAGGGGTTTAAAGAAAAACTCAATCTTTGATCCATTTTAAAAATATATAAATTACCTCAGGAATTTTCTCCTTCCATTCTTGATAGAGGTCTCTCATGTCAATCAATTTGTTCTCTAGTTTCTCAATAGTCCACACTTGAGTACCTTTTCCTTTTCTTCTCACTTGAATTGCAGGCTCGCTTACTATTGCACCCCTCTAAATCAGAAGAAAAAACAATCACTGCAAGAAAGGTGCATGTAAGTAGTTTAACTCTTCACTCAAATTGCATTCCTAGAAAGGAATAAAATACAGAACATGCAGTTTCTCTCTGTGTGCCAGTCTTGCTACTTCTGTCCTCAGACACAGCATGGCCTATACACATCTCAGAGGATCCAGATCTCTTTATCCTTCTCAAACAATGACCATTCCCACAAGAACATTAACACACTCAATCAAAGCCCTCAGGACAAGCATATTATCCTAACTGCTATCATATTTACTGCAGCACTGTAAAACCCTTTAAGACACCAAACTGTAGGAAACTGTAACAAAACCCAGTAATTTCTGCAGACATAAGTAAAATGCAGGTTCTGCAGCAACAGAACACAAACATCCATTCATAATCTGCACGCACATATGGTGATCACTCTAGAAAACAGCAAGAGCCATACTCAATGCTCTGTTGCCATTTTTATTTAATTACTCACTTCCAGTATAAATCAGGTAGCGCTTCTATTTTGCCTATGCATAATCTGACAAAAGTAACACTTTATTGGCTCAAGCTGGATGAATGTTACATATGTCAACAAAGTTTAGCCACAAAGCTATGTTTTGCAGCATTCTTTGTTATCATTACCTTTTTGTTGGCACTGAGGTTTTCAGCAGGGATCTGAAGTGTTACTTGATAATCTGTTAGTTTACTCATTTCTTCTGCTAAGAAGTTTGCTTCTCTCACCAGAGTATTTGCCTTTACTATTTGCTCTCGAAGTTTAGCCAGGCTCTGTCGGAACAATTCATCCCTGTGGTGCAGTAGGTAACATGAAAAATACACAAAAACCTATTTCTATTATTGGAAAGCTGCAAATAGAGGTGTTAACAAAGACTTTCTGAAACAAGTTTAAGAGGAAATGCTGAGTAGCACTGTGTCACTGAACACAAAACACTCAGACAATTTTATTGAGGGAAAGCAGTGATCACATATTAAACAAACAAATTACTGTTGAGGCACGTCTAGTACGGTGATGACCAAATAAAAGGTCACAGTAATATGGGAGCTGGCAGTGATGATCTGTTTAAAGCCCTGAGGACATTTCAAATTTTCAAGAAATGAAATAATTGCAGTTGTATTTGTCTTTAATCTGGGTCCCTGTTTCACAGAATCTACCAGTTCCAACATGTGAGACTTCATCTTGATAAAACCTGCTCTTCCTCAGGCCATAATGTTAGAGCCTGCATTCACTGCAGGCCACAGCTTTGTATCACTCCAAGGGCTTTGCAGTGACCACAGACCTCCCCGTCACTTACTCACGCGTAGACATTAAAAAAAAAAAATTTAAAAAAAAAGGTCTTAAATCCTATTTACCCAAGGTATCTTTTAAGTAACAGATGAATGAGCACAGGTTAAACCTGTGCACTCAGTTTTTGGACAAATTCCAAAGGGGTTTCCCAGGCCTGTCTGTGCAAATCTACTCTAACGCAACACCTGGCAAACCTGCTTTGACACATACTATACATAAACCTGTGTACTAAGATATGCCCTTGCCTGGGATTGTCATCTTTAAATTACCTTTTAAAATAATCATTATTATCCTCTCAACAAAGTTAATTCTGCCTTTCTTTGTAATCTCAACAGCACTTACTGTGTCTCATCACCTTTATAAAACTCAAGATCAAACTTTGGATATTTCAGTCACCATCTGGCACCGCCATTATACACAACTGTAGGAGGAACAAGGGCCTTCCCATGAAGTTTGCCTGCTACTAAAATGCCTCTCAGTCACCAACAAAATTCTACTTGAGTGGTTATTTTTTTTCAAAAAAATCCTGAGGAATGGCTAATTCAAACTGTACTCTGACAGTCCCCTGGTACCACAACCAAACTGGTAAACAACAGCAAGCAGCCCTGAATTTTAGTGCCTTTAGTATGCTAAAATATGCAGCTTTGTCTCTCTCCCCTACCCAGCCTAGGTTTGCAACAGTGGTGGGTTTTATTGGGTCTTAAATAGCTGCTACTATCAGTGGATTTTTAGTAACTTCCTCCACACCTCCTCCCAGCATTCCTTTCCCTCTGCCTCTTGCTTCTGTTATCCAGGCTATCAAAATTAAATAAGCAATTCCAGCCCATGCAAGTGACACATTCCACAGACAGCTAAAATTCTGGATTCATATGGCAAATTAAGGTAGTCAAAAATTAATCACAAGAAAGTATTTGATACTGAGAGTGCACTACACCTACAGCCACTGTAAAACAACTGCCTAACTTGGGAAACAGCAGGCAGCTTTTATCTGTATGTAAGTGCTGTAAGAGCCATCCAGCTACAGCCAGCCACTTCCTTAGCCTGGGACACCAGCATCTGGAAAGCTTTTTCGGAGGCTCCCACACTAATCTTAGCTGGACTCTTGAGAAAGGAATGGTTTAAGACTGTAAGGCAAACTTAGAAGTAACTCAAGCAATTATTATGGGCAGTTCTGTTTTTCCAGACACAGCTGTGCCAGAACCCTTCCAGAAAGTTAAACAAAANTTATCATGTTTTCTGTCTCCATAAAAAAGAACAAAGACAGCCCTTATTTCCAATAATAAAAGAAAAAAAAAGAGAAAAAAAAGCTTCAGATGGGATTTCTTAATTCTTACTACATTAAACATATGACAAGCTCCACTAGGGTATTAACTGGATCAAATACTCATTGAACATGAAATCCTGAATCAATCATTCAAGCCAGACAAGGAAAAACAACTGACACTCACGAGGTACCACTGCAAGTCTCTGGGATTCCCAAAGCCAGATACAGGATATGCTGGACAAAACCCCTGGTCCAGTACACCACCACCCCAACAAATCAAATTTGTTCAAATTTACAATGGGTTAACCTTATGCCAACAGGATTTAACACCAGGCTAGGTATCATCTGTCATTCCAAAGTCAGCAGAAAGTGAGAATAACCTCTGTGCAATGTGTTCCAGCCAATGTCCTGACAGATACAGCTACATGCCCACATCTGATCCCTATCAAAATAATGTTGCTGGCTGATCCAGTAGAGCTCAGCTTCATTTGCAACAGCAAGAGAGACAGCTAAAACTGCACCAATCAAATCCCCTGCAATCCAAACTCTTGGAACTTTTGCACATTTTTTACATCCAGTCTTCCCATTCTTCCCAGGATTACTTGCCCTCTGGCCAGCTGGCTGGTAAACACCCTCTCTCAGCAACATGTTGTCATGCTTTTACAGAAAAAAACACTCAAAGGTTTTTTGGGTTTTTTTGTTTGTTTTGGGTTTCTTATTTAAGATTATTAAATTTTCTTCCTTTTTTTCAGCAGCCAAAACCTCTTCTAGAATGACAAATAAATTAAAAGTATACTTAAGATGTTCTTCTGGAGGACAGGAAACTGATAAATTTTTCCAGAAAGCTGCTTATTCAATGGCAGTGCCACCAGAACATTATCAGACTCCTCATGGATCGCTCCAAAGAGAATCCATTCTCCTCTTTTTTACAACACAGCTAAGTACAGGCTTCAAACAGTTCAATAGTTATACAGAGTAAAACATTCACCCATGGAATTTAGAGGCAAAACTTATTGTTCAATGCACAGCTCCTCCTCAGAAACATTTAACAACTACTGAGAAGGGAACACTTAGCCTTGATATCACCCCAGATTCTCTTTTTTGTGATAACACAGTTATAGTGGTTCATTTTAAGCAAACCAATTACAATTTTCTCTTGTCAGCTCTCAAGGACAGGCAAGTTTTTTTGCTACTTCCTTTTCCCTTCTGCTGCATCTTTTTAAAGGTATTGCCTTCCCTGCCAGTAAAACCAGTTCTCTTCTGTGCTACTGCAGTGGGTTATCAATGATTTCTTGATGGCCTTGCTGTGCTAAAAGCAGTTCTGAACAGAAAGGCCTCCAGCTAACACTTTTCTCACTCTGCAATCCTTGTGCAGCTCTAAAAGAGTCTGCAGTTCCCAAATATGACTCTGCAACATTTTACATTCAGTTCCCAATGATTCTGTTTTTAGCTTTTACAGGGGCAAAAGATTATTTTAATTAATGTTGAATCATAGAACTACTTCTCCCTACACTTGCCATGAAAAACATTCTAGTCATCGCTGGTCAACAGTTAGCTATTTGTTTAGGTTTTTTTCTCAGACTAAACTGGGCAGAAATTACAAAACAAAATTTTGCACAAAAACTAAACCAAGGTCTGTTCTGCTCTAATTCTAACACTCTCAGTTGAAACCTGCAAAACAATCTTGACTATCTTGGTTTAGATCCCCCTTGTAAATGGAGTTGTTTTTTTAATGGTGAAGAATAAAGCAAAAACAATTACATAAAAAAGAGCACACTTAGACTCACTACATATGGAAAAAAAAACAAAAACTGTGAGTGAATAAGGAAGCTCCTGTTTAAAAAGAAACAGATAAAATAAATTTACAAGAAACCTGTTAGAACATCTAGGCGTTCTTCCTGCTGAATTAGCCCCATGACAGAATACTCACTGGCATTCAGAAAACTTAAATCATCTCAGTTGCTGCCTCTTGAACTTCTCCTCCTGGAGCTGGCATCCTTCTCTCCTCAGTAACACTAAGAATAAGCCTCTTCCATAGTCAAAATGCAAACACTCTGCTCACATCTTCCTAGACTGCACTTTAACTGTCCCCACAAACCTCATGATGGTCTTTCACCAAAGCTGCATTCAAGTGCCTGCTCTTCCTTTGCAAAGAAGCAAGCCTTTAACGTCCTAAGCGGCAAAACCAGAGCAATTCTCTTCTCAAGCTGGGCTTACATTAAGAACACATACATACAATATATACAGATCCCTATTCTCTCTATTTTTTATGGGTTTTTGATTGCAAAATATTGCTGCTCTCATTGTATACTTGCAAAACACAATACTCCTTACTGGACTCCTTAGTATTAGTCGACAAATTTACCATTCTGCAAATTTACCACTCTGGAGAAAAAAAATTACAGATTTCTTTCACTAACTGAAACAAAAATTGCTAAACCAAACATTTCATAAGCAATTTTCAAGTTTAAAAAAAACCAAGAAAAATCCAAAACACCCCATAGAAAACCAACCTATAAAACTGCTCAAAATAAGCTAAATTTTTATGTCTTTTGTGAGTTAAATCTTGCACACATTAAACATCAGAACTCAGCCCTAAACAAAATGCTAACGCTTTGGTGGAAGCACAGATCTTGTTCTGCACATCAGCTCCACAAGAAGCGTTACTGATTCTGGATGCAAGGTTCAAGCGCCATCTTTCACGCTCTGTAGTTCTTACTAATTTGTTTGTTTTAATTCCAGTATCCTCACCTCTCTTCTGTCCAGAGATTCACCTTCTGCTGTGCAGCCTGAGCAGTGTAGGAGAGCCTGTCGCTGCCGTGCTGGTGCTGCCTCTCTGGGGAGAGCTGCTGCCTCAGCAGCTCCAGCTCGCGCTCGTACATCACCCGCTGCTCCTCCAGAGCACTCCGCTTCTCCTCCAAGTACTGCTTCTCCAAGATCTGCACCACATTTTGTACTGGGTCTAAAAAGAAGGGGAGGGAAAAAAAATGACAGAAAAACCCCCAGAAAACGTGAGAAAGTGCTATTTCAGCATTACAGGACATCCATTATTTAGCTGGTAACAGCAATCAACATACCCCAGAGTCTGCAAACACAAACTGTGCCCCAAAACAAAAGCCAAGTTATTAAATAAAAAATAAATAATAAATCCAAACTAAAATTGAAAAAATCAAATGGCATGCAAAAGGCTAGAACAAGGGTTACAACCTTTGTCTATTGCACATTTAAATGCTGTGAAGTTATAATATATTCCAGAATCCCAGCAGGGAAAGAAATGGATGGAAAAGGAAACAAATTAATAAGAAAACAAAGCAAAACACAAGGGAAGATGATGTTAACCAGAGGAGGAAACGACTTAAGGAAGTAAAAAGCAATGTACTTTCTCTGTTTTGGCAGAGAACGAAACATGCTGGAGAGCTGCAGATGAAAATCCAGACAAACAAATGGTCTGACTGGTCACACCCCACTCTGCTTTAATGTGCTGCACAGCACTGAGGCAGACAAAATATGTCCTGGGGGGTGCTCCTTCTGCTTTACAAACCACATTTCACCTCTGTATCAACACAGAACAAATATCCGCTGGGATATTCTATCCTGAAAAAACTGCTCGTGTCAATCAGCTAGGGATACATCTGAAGTGCATTCAAATTAATGAAGCATTACTCTGTTCCCAGGGTTAGGTCCAATGCCAGCCTGTGCCTCTTAAAGAGCCATTTAATAGAGTAAGCTCTAGGTCCTACCAGTGTATCTACCTGGTTCATGCACACATCTCTGAAAGCCCAAATACAGCAAAAGAGTGGCTTGCAGGAGGACCAATGTCAGATTGGAGAACCCAGCAGATTGCTGCTTCTGTACACCACAAGAGGAAGGGAGAAGAGGTCCAAAGCTGTATTGTTAAGGGAAGCAATACTGCACCCCTAGGACATGCCAGGATTTTCAAATGCAAAAAACTCCAGCTTTAAAGTAACTGTGATACCCTTCCATTTCATTATTAAAAACAAACAAGCAACACCAAAAAAGTAAAAAGAGTTGCTGCAACTTTTAAGGATGCCAGTCTGTTGCAAAGGAGGGAGAAAAATAAACCTAAATTCAATTACACTGTCCCATTTTGGAACTAGAGGTATGCCACTCAAAAAAACCCCCACAAAACCAAAAAACACATCTGTGTGATTTAGTTATAAACCATCTTCCCTTTGCTTTTTGCAAGCACTTCTGCAAGTTGCTTCTGTGGTCCTGGCCTTATTCATGGAAGAAATCACTGGCTTCACACAAAAGCATCATAAATACCACCACAATGACAATTATAAAGCACAAAGATAAAAAATCAGTCACTATAAATAGCAACCAAATAGCAAACTAGTGATGCATAAAAGTGCCTTAAAATAACTAGAAATATTACTTTTTAGTACATGACATTCTCATAAAGAAGTTAGCTATTATTAGCTTTTAAACAGTGCAACAAAAATCCCTGACTGAACCAAGTTCTAAAATTCTGGACTACAAACCAAGTAATTAATGTTCATCTGCACTATCATTATCCTCCCAACTCCTCCAGATAATACCAGAACTACCTTAAAATACATGGGCTTTGCTGCATAATTCCCCAAACCAATTTTAGTTATATATACAAACATTTGAGAAAATCAGGTATTACACAGATGATAGAGAAGAGACATGGAAGAAATTAAAATCCCCTCCATTGTGTTTGCAAACACAGGAAATTAATCTAAGGCTGACTCATTAAGATGAGACTTTCCTAAACTGCTCAAAGAACAGCTGTGAGTTCAAGAAGCATATTTCTTTAATAAAAGTGATCTTTTCAGCCACCTAGATTTACAGGATCGCAACAACCATAGGATCAAATTACACCATGATAAATATTTGGAACAAGATGCAAGAAGCTAGTATAAAACTTTCCAATTGCAACATAATCCTGTACTGCCTGGGAAAAAAAGAAAAAAAAAAAAAGGTGGGTTATGCTTGTCTTGTAATGCAAGAGGTGAATTCACAGTTTTAGAAAACTTTTTAATTTAGCTTTTGAAAGAGTTTACTAAGGAAATCACAAGTCTGTCACAGAAAAAAAGTAAATTATGAGTGTAAGCTATAAACTATCTAGGTAGAATTTGAAGAAATAGTTTGGGGTTTTTTTCACAATTCAAAAGAACTACAACAGTGTTTAAATTAAATTTAAACACCATGTTCTATAATTTTGGATTCCTCATGAAAAATCAAATAAATTAAGGAAGGTTCTACCCAGTGCCTGCCAAACACACAGCAAATTCCATACAGCATTAAAAGTCCAAGTCCTAGTCCTTTACATATTTATGTGACAAGAGTTCAATGACCCTGAAAAAATATTCATAGGCAGTCAATTCCCTGCAAAATCACAGACTACTAACACTGAACATAAAGATGTATTTTCTTCATAGCTTGAGCAGCATTTAGTACCTTGTTACAATGTCACTTAATTCACATCTGGAATCTGTTAATCCAGTCACACTGATGCTGAATAAATTCCCTAAGATTTCTTGCAAGTATATTTGTCTAAGCAAGCTAGAAGAGGGTTATGACACAGGCTTTGCTAAGTTTTATGAAAATCCTCTCCCTGAGCTGTAACAGTTTATTTTGCTAAAGCAAGAAGCTGCCTAACCTAATCACATTGTTTACTTAACCACTGCACAGTATACAAGAATAAAGTAAACTTCTTTGATGCATTCTGTGTTTGACCAGCATCACAAATTAGCAGTACAAAGCTGATCTGACAGAATCCCACCAAGAAAGTTAACATGTTGAAGGAAGGAAAGGATCTGGATGTTTTCTTTACAGCAGTTTTCCAAGTTCCACACTCTCCTCAAAGGTTCTTTGGAGCCGGATGGAGTCCGTGACACTGTTGTACTGGTTACATGCCACAAAAACAAATGGTTTTGCACCCTGAAGAAGCCAGGATATTTATTTAAAGAGGATTATAATTCTCAAACAAATCCAGGGGAAGGGGGGAATCAAAAAAAACAAAACAAAGGAAAACCAAACCCTCTTGCTTTGGGCTGTATCTATTACAAGATTATAAAATAATTATCTAATCAAATTATTAAAATATCTCTTCAATCCCCTCTTAGGACTTCTCCACAGAATATGTATAACAGAATTAACAGTCTTCAGTCATTTAATTATTTCTTCTTCTTTATCCGTATTTCTTTTTTCCATTTTAAGGAAGAATAACTAAATGGTACTGTAGCAAAGATGTATTATTTCTTACACAACAAGCTGGAAGCCTGTCAGAAAAAA
>VZUA01015207.1:0-17224 GCA_013401035.1 Horornis vulcanius
AAAAAAGAACCTACAAATCTGCATTTCATTTCCAGGGGAAAGGTTCTTACTAATGTTTGATTCCTGTGATTTATGAAAAAGTTTCTACAGACAGATTGATATTTTAGCAGAGCATTAATCGCAAGCAAGGAAGGTTTTTAAATCAAACCTTCTTTCTTCAGACTTCCAAGACTCTGACTTATGTGCCTGCACAACACTCAGATGACCCTTGTGCAGAAAATGAGATACCTTGGGACTTTCTACTTTGCATAGAAATGGAGGGAGAGCGTCTCTCCCAGAGAAATGCATGAGAATGAATCATAGATTCCCATCCTCCAGAAAACCGCAGAAGAAAACATGACAAAAGTCACAGCAACAATGAAGTGAGGATTCTGTTGCCTAATACGGGTTCAGTAAGGTGGGGAGCCCTTCCCTAGGCACTAAAAACATGTCTCTTCCCTGCTCAGATCACTATTTTCACGAGATACCTCCAAGGTTAATACCTCTAAGACTTCTCACCCTCAGCCAAAATAAGGGGAAGCTGGCTGACAAATTTAGCAGCAGGAATGAGGGGATAGAGCCTGCAGAAAGATATGTATCATGGCTGCTGGCTGCAGATTCATGAAGGAAATGGCATGAACCTGGATTTTCAGGTTAAAAGCAGGCCAGGTGAGGATGGGTTAGAGCCAAGCTGCCAGGATGCAGCTTGCCTCTGTCTCTCTGATGGGCTGGAAAGGCAGAGAGGCTTTAACTAAATTCTCTGCACTACAGGAGCCTGGCCCTGGCTGCAGCTATGCCTTTGTGTGGTTTTGGGTTCTTTCACACAGGAACTGTCACCGCGGCTCTCCCTGTGGGACACTGAGCTTTACACACTGCAATGTCTTTGTTAAGTCCATCCTTTTTAGGAAAACCTTCCTACTAGTAAGATTTGCACACAGCCTGTGGTGTGAAGGAGGTTTAACCAGCTGAGGCTTGGCCCTGGTCAGGCCAGGATGACATCAGGTTAGAGGAAGCAAGCAGAAGGCAACAGGATTACAATCCCTGGCCAAGTGATCTAAAGATCAGCTTGGTTTATGACAAGCTCAAAAGCAGAAAAGTGAGCCTTTGGGGATGCACGTTGTAAAGCAAGGGGGTAGAGGGATCCCACTACCAGGGGTCAAAGAATAAAAAAGGCAGAGCTTAACACTAGCGCCCACAGGAAAATCAAGAAATCAGGTTATTGTGGAACAGGCTTTAAGACATTTTCAAAGGAAGTAGTAAAATAAGTTCTGCACTTTTCTTAGAATCAAAGGCTACTTTGGGTTGGAAGGGACCTTAAAAATCATCTGCAAGGGCAAAGAACCTTTCACTAGATCGAGTTATTCAGAGCCCCTTCCAGCCTGGCTTTGAACACTCCAGGGACAGGGAGTTCACAGCCTCTCTGGGGTAACCTGTGCCAGGGCCTAACCACCCTTATAGTGAAGAATTTCTTCTGAATATCTAATCTAAACCTGTCCTCTTTCAACCTAAGGCCATTCCCTCTTGTCCTATCACTCCATGACCTTGTGAAAAAATGCCTCTCCAGCTCTCTTGTCACCCCCCTTTAGGGACTGGAAGGGGCTTTAAGGTCTCCTTGAAGCCTTCTCCTGGCTGAACAGCCCCAACTTTCTCAGCTTGAAGCAGCAACCCCTTGCTTGCCATGCTGGTTGTGAGGGTTTTTCACTTTAACTTGAAGTTAAAGGATGAAACATAGGATCAATGATAGATATTGAAAACTTTCTCTCTTGTTTTTCAGGCTGCCAAATGTACATCAGACGGTATCCTGCGACTAGATCTGGATATAGTAGACAATGGACCACCAACCTTTAATTCCACTATCAATGAAAGTGACAATGAACCACCTCAAAAAGAAACTCCAAAGCCCCCTATGCCACCCACAAAACCCACTGGCACAAAGGAAAGCCAGGAGGCAGAGAACAATGTTCCTGACCAGGAACATAAAAAGCCTCTGTCTCCTCCACTGCCTCCAGATAAGAAGCTTAAGGAAGGCATCAGATCAAAGGACAGTGTAAATGCCAAGGAAGAGGACTCTGTAAGTCCAGAGGAGAACATGGAAGAATCCCAAGCACCAAGTGAGGAGAACAAGGAGAACCTCATTGAGGTCAGCAACAGAGTTATATCAAAAGCTCCAATTCCACTTCCTAAGAGTGTGCCAGACAAGCTGAAAGTAGCTTGGGACCAACCAACCATTGAACCTATGAAGACAGAAGACTTGGAATCATCAGGAGATGATGGCAAAGACAACCTGGCTGAGATTGCTTCTGCAGACGTTTCAAAGCCTGCTGTTCCTCCTAAGGTTTTGCCAGAGAAAACACTTGCCACAGTGAACTCCAGCCATGGTGACCTGGAAGCTGGGGGCTGGGAAGAGCAGGAGTCTGGCAGCTCCAAGCCCCCAGTGAACGGGATCACAGCCAGCGAGGTAGCAGAGTTCACATCCCCAACAGCTGAAACAGAAGAAGGAAATGGGAGGACCGCAGCTGAGAAGCAACAGCAAACTTCAGCAGAAGAGACAGAGACTTCCTTAGCTACAGAAACAGATCATGAGAGTGTAAAAGCAACTATTGAGAAGAAAAATTCTACAGAAAACACTTCAGGTCTCAAACTTCGCTGTTCTTCTCTGGGAGACTTGCTCTCTGATTCCAAAAATAAACGGAGAGCACTTCCAGGCCAAGGTTTCTCAAAGGATTCCCATCAATGCTTAGCTAAAATGGAGGAGAAAGTTGCTAATGAAAGGGAAAAAGCAGAAAAGCTTCTGCAGAAGGTTTTACGTGAAGGGTTGGAACAGGCCCAGGAGGGGAATGGACCCCCAGTGATGGCAGAGACGTTGCTCAATGAGGCAGTAGAACAGCTTCGGCAAGCTTCACAAGTTTTGCAAGAAATTAAAGATCTTGGAGAACTGAAAAGAGAAGGAACACAGAAACAGAAAGAAAAGCAGAAGGATCTAGTGACTCTTTATAGGAGAAGTGCTCCCTGACACACTCTGCAGAGACTTCTTTCCCAAAATCAAAGCTAAACGTTTGCATTTATGATTTGTTCCATTGCTAGGCCAGTGTTTAAAGATGGTGTTTTGCTGTGCACACATCATATTTGTGGGACAGAATCGAGCTTTCAGTTATAGCATCTTTCTTTCTTCATGTTGTACGTACCAGTCTGGTTCTAATCCTCTTAGCACAGCAGAAGGTTACAGGACAGTGAACAGTTTCAAAAATGTGAATGCTCTTTAAGGATTCTGTCCAAAGTCCTTTCAATGGATCAGGCCTTAAAAATTACTGGCAATCAGACCGAGCCAGATTTTTTGAAAGGAGTAGAATGGCTATTCTAGCAAAAGCCCCTGTCTCTCTGTATTTACAGACAAGCAAATACCAGATTACACTGGCACCTATGTGTTTTCCAAGTTAAATCATTTAAGGATAAATGTAGTCAGTGTTTGTTCACTTGCTGGCACCGTTTCCCAGACCACCTGGCCCAGTGACATCTAGGAATGTAAAGATAAACAGTTTAATCTTCTCCAAAGATACTCATAAAACCACATCCACAGTTAAAAAGTGACCTCACACAGAGGCAAACCAAACTGGCCAATTCCTGACTCCAAGGAGTTTCCCTGATGTGGAGCAGCTGTATGAAGGCACTTTGAGGCTGGTTCTGCAGCGCTTTAGGTGTGCTAAGCACTGTGTGATTGAACACAAGTCTCAAAGCATCACTGCCAGGCAAGTATTGATTGTTCCTCTTTCAGTGATAGGGAAATTGAGATTATACTTGGCCTGTGAAAGTGTCTTCTACCAGGACAACACATTTATTATTGAGGACCGTACCTATCTGGTAACTCTGAATCCCCTCAGTGTTGTTAGGAACAAATAACCAGGCATTTGGAGAACTTGTGTCCAGGAGATCCCCAGGATCTTCCTAGGGGAGCAAAAAAGTCACAAAGTCACAAAAAAGTTTTGGGGGTGTGTGTTCCCTTAGTGTTGTCTTGGGATGTAACCGACAGGAGCATGCACATGAGGCAGTGGGTGTGGATGAGATTCCCCTTCCCATGTAACACATCTCTACCTGCTGTGTCCTGACCAGCCTGAGAGCCCTGGTTTGGCCCAGATCTCTCTAATTGACACATGGAGGGAAAGTCATTTTGCACACAAAACTTTGGGACTGGTCCCAATGGCTTGAGTATATGAAAATAAAAATGCATTGCTACAGAAGGGTCTGAGGAAGGCATTGCAGAAGTCACCAGAACAGTTCCCACAGCCTCCCCTGTCCACCACAGTTCCTGTGGTCTTCAGTGATTACAGCAGTGGCAAAATGGTGTCTTTGCACTGGTACTGTATAGCTCCATACCTGAGCTGGGTCCTCTCTTCTATTCTCTACAATTTCTCTGTGGAGGGTTATGTGACATCCCAGAGGGCTTCTCCTTTGCTTGAGCCAAGGTCTGGAAACATGGAAAATGGTAATCTCCCCAGTCTGGTTTTAAGAAATGACATGCTACCTAAACTCTTTACTCTTGTTTGCCAGCACTTTGTTCTAAGCTCATCCATTTATTTTTCTCCTAATTTCCCAGGTTCCACAAGCCTGCAAGGGGCTGCAAACACCACCCACACCAGCAGTAAAGTTTCATCTGGGCCTCCTCTTAGGCTAGGCATAGGTACTTTAGGTCTGAGCACAGAAAGGTTGGCTTTGGGCTCCCAAATACCCTGGTTTTTACCACCTGGAGCCAGCAAGACAGATGGTGACCATAACTGATGTTTCTGCCTCTTTTGATTAAACTAGCCTTGGTTTTGGTAATGAGTCCCCCCTCCAGAAAACCATAGATGTTGTATGAGAGTTCACTTGTTATTCTGTCACATGGAAAGTTCTACATGGTTGAATACTCAAGGCTCAGGTGCCAAAAAGCTTTGCTTTGAGGCAGGAAGTTTCCAACATCCTAAGCTCACCCCAAGGCACACAGCCTGGAGCCAACTCTGGACCTGTGCCATTTGCTGCTGTGGGTTCAATATGAACTATGGGTCATATTCACCTTTCCAGACACACTTAGGACAAGGGCTAAGAACACAGCCAATATTCAGTGCCTATCTGCTATCTAAATGTATTTTTCTGCATGTGCACTTTTGTTTACCGAACACTGTGTGGTATGAATGTGAGCTGTCAGAACCTGGTGTGCACTGGAAGTTGAGGGACATCAGCTCCAGAGAGCAAGCAGGCTTTTGCAAGATGCAGTTCTATAACAATAGATAGGTGGGGGAAAACCCAGTTCACACTAACAGGAGTATACACAAACCAGGGCAAATTCTGGGTACAGGTGCATATCCCAAAACTGAAGCCAATCCTAAACTTCAGGACAGGCAAGTCAAAGCCTGGTGCTGAAATCCAGGAGAATGACAACAGCTTATGGGGTAGCTCAGTCCCCTAATTTATACACAAATGCTTTTGCTCTCCCCAGTGTTTTCTTGTGGCGGTGTGTTCTGTGGAAACTCGTCTGGCAAAGCGCTGGTGAAAATACCCAGACATCCCTCTCTGTTACAGCTAAATCTACAGGATGTGCTTATATTTTACTGTATATTTTTATATTATACTCAATATTCTAATGAGTAAGTGTCTAACATTTTACTGACTAGCCATCAGTAGGAATCCTAACAGATAAATATCCTCTACCTGTTAGGAAGTGGGCAAATTAAATCATTTTACAACCTACAGCTAATTACTGTATATGCTGTACTAACAGATCTTCCTAGATTTGTATTATGTCTTGTAAATAGGTATAACTTAAGTGGAATCTCTGTATCACCCAGTAACTTTACTGATGCAAATGCTATGTTAGAGACTCTTGATTTTAACTATTTTTTCTAATAGGTTTAGCAGTTTCACCCTAAAACATCCAGCCTTCTATGGCAACTCCTGTCTTCAGCATACATCCTGCCACCATGCACTTTTTTTTTAATCTTCCTTTAAACATGCATTTAAACTTGCATCTAATTCCTGGCTGCACTAAGGCTTGGGAGTTTTGTGCCTGAAAACCCTCTGGGTTTGGAGTGCTAGAGTGTGAGTCTGTGTTTTGGGCTGTGCCACCAGTTTACATGTCTGTGACAGGAAGGAAGTGAGTTTGCAAGTGAGCAAGTGTGGATGACGATCTGAAAAGCAGCTGCTGCAGCCCGTGGAAAGGCAGCACTTTGTCTCCTGCTTGTAAAGAGCTTTGAATTTGGCAATAAAACCTCCTTTTAAAAATCTGCTGTTTCAGAGTCATTTTGTCCTGAAGTGGAGCAAGGAAGTGCCACCAGAAGCAGCACATTAAGGCTTTACTCTGGAAGGGAACACTGCACAGGCTGTGGTCAGGCTGAGGTGAGCTTGGTGCTGTGCTAACCACAAGACAGGAGGAAGGAGAAACGCTGGGGGCTGCAGCTGGCACAGAGCTGGAGCTGCTGCTGTACACAGGGCCGTTCCTGTCTCATGCCTGCCTGCCAGCTTGGCTGCCCTGGCCAGAAAGCCTGGCTGAGGCCAGGATTTCCTTCTGGAAAGCAGTGGGAAGCATCACCTCACCAAGTGCAGTCTCCAGCAGAGCTGGCTGGGCTGCTCTTAACGCCTTCGTGTGGACTCGCTGGTGTCTACAGAAGGTGGAGCCCACTCAGTGCTCGTTCCCTTGGTGGTGAGCCACACCAGAGCCTTGTCCCTCTGCCCAGATGCCAGGAAGCTGCAGCACGAGAAGGGGGTGGTATCACAGTGCCTGCTTCCCTTCTGCAATAACAGGTCAGAAATTGGTCAAAAGTAGGTAGGAAGTAGGTTCAAAAGTTACAAGGAAGCAGGGAAAAGACTGCAAGCGTACATGCCATCCTCTTGCACAATAAGAACATTAATTTGGCTAAGAAACCGTGCTTAGCAAACCCTCTAACCCCTTGCTGGGAAGGGGGCTGTTCCTCAAAGGAACCTCCAAAACACAGGGTGATTTCTACAAATATGCTGTAGAGAAAAGCACTCTCTTCTTCTCTCATTAAGAAAACACACTACACATTTTGGCCTGAAATTAGTGTTGATAAGGAAGGGAAATATCTAGCACTATGTGAAACAATAAAAAATGTAAAAAAATGCAAAAGAAAACATGCATAGTATTGGCATATGAATAATATGCCTGACTTGCTCTTAATTCAATGGATAGTTTTGGTTTACTGTTTTGAAGAGACTGTCTTGTGCAACAGACTCTGAAATAGACAATGCAGGTCCTAAATTCCTTACTATGATCCTACAGAACTCAATATTTGCAACTGAAAAGGAGCAGAAAGATCTCTTCCAGTCCCAGGGGGCCAAAAGATTTACTACAGCCTGAGCTAGCCCACACTGATGACTAATTATTCTTGCTATTAAAAAATGCGTGTTTTTAGCTTAACCATGAGTCATCAAGAGTGAAGCTCTCCAACATTTCCCCTTTCCAGTTAAGAGTCAGAAAATTTGTAGACATGAAAGGTACCCACAGTGTTTAGAGAATGGAGATCACTGTTCTGTTATGCTGTGAAAATTCACACACTTCAAAAAGCCAGGGCATAATTTATTCGAGGAAACTTAGTCACTGTGTTCTAGTGCCTTACCTCACAGCTACAAGCCACCATATTCCTGTGATAACCACTGGTAGGTGATGTTAGAAAATATTAACAGACTCAGGGAGTGATAAGCCTCACAGGCTATTCAGGTCTTTAACCCTGGCTCCCTTCTCACTGAGGAATTGTGAGATAAATGTGGTGCCTCTGCAGACTCACACCATCGCAGCCTGGCCTGCTCTCCCAAAATGGATCCTCTTCTTCTGCTTCACATTTCAGTTCTCATCTTTCCCTACTTTTCCATCTCATGTCCCTTCCCTGCCAGAACAACTGAGCTCTAGAAAGCTCAAAACTGTGTTGACAGAAACTTTCCAAAAGTTTTAGTTGTGCTGCTGCCAAGAAAATCCTTACTCCCGCCGTCATCAGATTCACAATCCAGTTTCTACATCCCCTGCATCTACAATCCCCATTTTTACATTTCCTATTTCCACCCCATGCCCATGAAGGACATTTGTGCTTCAGAACATGGGCATTCTTGAAATGAATTTTAAAATTACTAGCTCAAAATAAATGAATTAAAGGCATGAAAATGTTCAAAGCTAGAACTACCTCTCTTGGTGGTGTTTTTATGGTGTCTTCCGGTACAAAGACCTAAAGGTGTTTTGTAGCCATGAATTAATTTTGCCTTGTGGTGCACCCACGAGAGATGACAGAGCTTCTCACCCTGCAGAATGAAGGTAAAGGCACAGAGCATTGAAGAGGTGGGCTCTAAACCCATTCTCCTGCAGCAGATTCTTTTATTTTTAGTTGGTGAACTAGTGACATTTTGCAATAAACACTGGATAACCAGAATATCAGATGAACACATAAGTGCCTCAAAAACCAGAAAAAAACAACCAAACAAAAAAAGCCAATTCTGAGAACTTGTCCTTTGATGACTTTCCTAACCCTTAGCAAGGATTGGGATGGACTTCCAAATCCTGCTTGTTTTGGACAATATGACAGTTAAAGTACTTGTATTTCCAGCCCATAAGTGGATAAGACATACTATGAAAATACTGTATATATCTATTATATCTCAGATATTGTTCATGTAAAACAAGAAATGAGAACTTGAAATATTTTGGAGATGTTCTGGGGGAAAAGACAAAGCTATGTGGAGCAGAGACTATGAGGAGAAGAGGTCAGAGGCAGGAAGATGACAAGACATGGGAATGCAATGCCAAGTAGTAGCTGTCATTCATGGGTAAGGATATGACATTTATGCAATGCAAACAGATTCAAACTCTCCTTCCCCAAAGAACTACACAGCAGGGCATATCCAGAAATTAGGATATTTGAATGCTGATAACTGACTTTCCTTTACCCTTTACTGAAACATTTAATTCCCTCTTGGTCTCTAAATAGTTTCAGACGCTTGTGAAATTCTTAACTATATTAATATTTTTCCTTTTCCTTTCCACAAAAACTCTAGTTTTGGAGGAAAGGTATTTTTTTCTTCCAGAGAAACGTGCCTTGCACAGAAAGAAATATTTCTTAAGAGGACAAATTCTAATCTGTTTTAGATACAAGTATACAAGTTATCTAGCACACCACCGCACACTGGGATATTTATCACTGAAACAGATAAAACATGAGAAGATCTCCAGAAGTCCAACAGATATGCAAGCCAGCATGACTAACTGGGCAAGGATTTGTGCAAACAAAACTGCAAGTTCCTTAGCTATTTCATTTGCAACAAGAAGTGAGTTTTGAAATGCTGGCAGAGTCTTCTGGGTTTGTTTAGACCACATCACCATGGCAGCAAAGAACTGCCCAGTTCTTCATGTATTGTACAGCTTTGCAAGAGACGGTGGTGAGTGGAAGTTCAAAGGAAAAAACATGGCCAGATGTCATATGGGAGATCACAGGAGATACCCCAGCCTGTGGATAACATTTCTGTCCAACCACAGAGCTTTCGATGGGCTCTTTCTCAGGAGCAACACTGAATTTTCAACAGTATGGATTGAATTTCCTGAGCAAGGCAAATATATTCCATTTGTTTTCCATGGCCAAGAGCTAATGAACTTGTGAAAGGTCAGCAGTGCAAACAACAGTCATGTATTCAAAGGGCAGGACTGCTCTCAGCTTAGACACTCTTCTGCTCTTCCATCCAGGTGTGTTCAAAACCAACCCACCTTTAAGGGTGGAATCAGGGCCTCATGGGAGTTGCTGGTGAGAAATTTTCTGGCATAGCATTTTCAGGTCAAAACAGCAATATAAGGCTGTTATCAGAGTACTGCAGATATAGTAAATCCCAGTAAATTTGCAGACATCAAAAGGAATCCCTAGAACGTCTGTAAGGAGTCTGGTCTCATTCCTGTGACAAGTTCGCATTCAAGAATGTCATGTTCTTCTAGTAAGCTGCTTGTTTGGAATTAAAGTATTTTAACACTAAAGACAAGAGATGTAAATTTGGGGGCTTGCAGCCAAGGCCACCACTCCTATAGAACAGAAAGAGCACAGGCTGTTCTCCACAGCTCCTGTTCTGCTCACTGAGACAGAGGCAGAGGGCAACATCCACAGCAGCCCCATCCTGGTTAGACATCCTCCCCATGGACTGTCAGACATGTCAGCAGAATAGAAGGCATTTTTCAGCCTCCAAAGCAGGACCCTTGGAGGACCCTTCCCATTCACCACAGTAAATAACAGCAAATTGAAACGCAGCCACTGCCCAGCCCAGTTCCTTGGCATTTAGCAGATACTTGCATTGGCTAATTATCACCAGTCCTGTCCTATCTAGAGCTCCCAAATATTGCAACAAACTGCTTTAGGGAAAAACAAGCACACAGGGGTCTGCACATGCCAGAAATACTGTGGGAATAGATAGCATCTGGGTTTAAAGATGTGGCATCCACAGATTGGTTATGCACAAATGCACTGATGAGGAGAGCCAGCCATTGGGTTCTGACCCCAATTTCTAGATCCAGCAAACAACAGAGGCCAACAGAGTTTAATTATTATTTTTTTCCAAGTGGTTGGGCACTCAGCTGAGTTCCTGTGGCTGTAACTCAGCTGTGTTACAAGCCATCTCCAGCAAGAAGGCACTGGAGCAGGAGGTAATTGAGGGTTGGCTCCCAGAGGGAGTTTTCCCTTAAAAGGATAACTACATTGTCATGAAGAAACCAGCTCACTTCCACTGCCCGCAGAGCTTTTTGCAAACACGGCTGCCAGAGCTGGGGGCGGTGGCGGGCATTAAGAACAGACAGCCAGGAGCAGCAGGGCAGTGCCTGTTCCCTGCATGCTACACAACTACTCCAGCCCCTCTCAGCCATGCTCTGCCATGAAGGGCAGCAGGACATGCAGGCAGCCCCAGGAGGTCACCTCAGTGCCATGTAACAAGAGGCCAACTCCCGTCATCTGCTTGAGATAAGAAGAAACCCAAGTGAGGGACTGCAATCAAAAAAACCCACTCTCACAAGAAGCGTTTTCACCCAAAATGAGCAATATTTTCAGAGAGGGGCAGGCAGTGTGCCAGCTGAAAGCATGCCAAGGAATATTTCCAATTAAATATTTTTCCACCAGAAAATAATCAAAATCCCAGCATATCATTTGAGAGTTTGCAGAACAATTTTTATCAAAACTCTTCAGATGGGATCCAGGAGAATGATGAAAGAGCAGAACCCCATGGTGGCCTCCCACCCAGCAGCAGGCTGCTGAAAAGGGAGAGTCAGGTTTAAGGCCAAGTTGCCCTCTGGAAGACTCAGCCTGTTGACTTGAACCTCAGCTTCCCATAACCAAGAGGAAACTCTCTTAACTCTAACACAGCCTTGCTCCATGCCCAGGACACCTCCTTGTCCTCTGGACAGCCCACCCACCTGGAGCTTTGCACTGTGCTCTCCTGTGCAGTTTTTACATGGAATGAAGCTGAAATGGGAAGGACTGGGTTTGGCCCAGATGTAGTGGCAGGCACCAATTCCCACCTCACAGCTAAAGCTTCTCTTGGGTGAGGTTTTCAACTCTGACTCATCCTCCTGCAGTCTCTAGCACAGAATAAGCCACGTATCACACTGCAAGAGAAGGAGCTGGGGCCTGGTGTTTCCCTGCGCCCTGATGAGAGGACAAAATATGTGCAAGTAGAGTAACAGCCAGGTCTGAAATGAGCAGAGACTTCTGAGCTGGCAGTGCAACAGAGGCTTACACAGAGTAAAACATCATCCCTTTCTTTGAGAACTGCCCACAGAACCCCAAGCAGCTCAAATCTTTCCATTGCTGTGGGAGTCCAGCCCAGAGAGTGGGCAGATTTCTGGTGACCAACACACCATTGCTGCTGGAAGCAGGATCACCTAGCACTGAGCACCTTTAAGAGATAGACCACCAGCAACCTCCTCCAGACCACAGAGGTCAGCTCAGGAGCTGCAGCAATTCTGCAGCTGCACCCAGATTTGCTTGGTGGTTGATCCATCCAGTGCCATCCTGTTTGTGACAGTGTCCACTTGAAATAGTCCCATTTCAGGAACTCCACAAGCAACCATGGAGATTCAGCATACTTCCTCTTCACTTTAGGGGTAGAAAATTTTATTTTCTAATCAGTCTTCTTCTGTAGAAAGAAGTATTAAAAGCTTCAGCAAGATAAGTGTGTTAGTGTCGATAAACAGAAATTCATCCAGAGAATAACAGCAGAAAGCTGGAGAATTACAGGTGGCTACAGGCACAGACTGGTTACCATTTGGCTTTTCCTTTCTATGAGTAACAGCAAGAAAATGAGTCAGACTCTATGGCTGAGTCACAGTGAGTGAATATAAACTTGCTTTTCAGACCAAGAGAACTTGGGCAGGTGGAGGAAGAGCTCTGTATAATGTGCTCTGGATAAACACAGCATGGTCCCTCCATGTGCAAGTCCTGCTCCGAGGCTTAGGATCTTCAAGCCTGTCCCAAAGGAAGACCCTGTGGTGGAAATATATGATAAACATATGACAACATCTGCCTTCTGTTTCCTGTTTTGTGTACAGATTACCTCTCTCTACAGATAGTCCTGTTCTTCTCAAAGAGAAAGCTGGGGTTGTGCTTTAAAAATGCTGCTGAGACCAGTGACAGTTTCAATCAATTCATTCTGTACCTCTTCTCAGACCACGTGTACCACCACATCTCAGCACCATCTGCTAGACACCTGAGTGATGTGATTACACATCTGCCTGGGGTTGTTTGTTCCCTCATCCCTCCTGAGCACTGAAGCCAGAGGCAGGATAGGCAAAGTGTGCTTTCTGCATTCACGTGTGCTGTCTCCACACACAGAGTGGAGCTGACGCCCAGCTGAGCTCCCCCACCTCCTTTCCACTGATGTCATTTTTTTCCATGTTGCTTGTTGAGCCCAGCAGTGAAGAAGCCCTGGGAATGCAGAAGCCTATGTCAGAGCTGCTCCTGTACTGATCACCAGCAACTCTAGCAGAGAACTTTAAAGGGAAGCCTGGTGGGTTGCAGTACAGTAAAAATCATCAGGCTACAATTTGACATCAGCAGAGCTCCTTGTAGAACACATGACTCCAGCTGCTGTCCCAGCCCCCTCCCCCAGCCTCCAATTCCAAGACCATAAAATTACTCATTAGGCTTGGAACAAAACGCTCTCGGTGCACTTGCATGTGGCTGGAGGCAGAGACAGATGTTCTGCGCTCTGGAAGAAAATTGCTGAGAGACAGAAATGAAACACTTCCAAAGCTGCACTGTGCCTGCCTGCTCCTGTTGGACTCCATGGTTTTCCATGGGGTCAGATTAGAAGGGAGCAATGGCATCACTGAGCAACCCTTTGCTTCTACTTAGCTTTTATTAAATCCTCAAACACAATTTTCTGTTTCACTTCAAGTTTTGCACTGACTCCTTCAGCACGGCATAAGATCAGCTCAGGAGTGTGCCTCTGGAAGTAGGTTTCAGCACTTTGGGTTTATGTTTAAAAGATCCTACATTTCAGATGCACTTTGTCTTGAAAAGAACAGGGAGAGATTGCCTTTAGGAGCCAGACAATCCTCAGAGGCCCAGGAAGCAGAGGATCCTCCCTCTTTTTACACATGCAGTAAAGTGAAAATAAAAACATTGCCTGCAGGCATGTCAGTGAGGGGATTAGGATTCAGTGTCCCGATTATTGCTTGGTTTATACGGCAGCCGTTCCCACCTCCCATAACCAAACACTTGCTCAGCTAACCATCACATTCAAACGAGGGAGGGCAGTGACTCCAGCTCCATCACACCATTTACCTTCTTTTATTCAAGAAAGGGTATTCTGCCTTTAAATCCTTTCCTGCTACAATTGCTTTTGGTCACATAGTAGATGTTTTAAGACCATACTACTGTTACATTCCTGGCTTTGAAAGACCAGGTTCCATGATTCCAGTAAGGCAAACAGTTCAAAGCACAGACAGAATGACCACTGCGACCTGACCACCACCATGAGACACAGACTGTTAAACCAGTAATCTCCCAGCTACTGGTCAAACCTGGTACTCAGGCACTAAGAAAGTCTGAACACAATGGGCTCATATAGACCTCCCTCATCCAAGCATCACAGAAATAACTGTTATTTTTCTCCTACAGCTATTTCTAAGGTATCATTCAGGTACAAAAGATACTGGGGAGGTATTTTTTTGCCTCTGACATATTCCTGCAGGATGGATGTGAGCCCAGTTCTCCACAGCTGGAAGGAGAATATGTTGAGTTGGAAGATGCAGTGGACTCATGTCAGTAAGCTCCACGTGGAGGTCAGGGGTCAACAGGAATGGTGGTCAGGAACAACCCCTGCCACAGTGCTAATTACATGTAAGCTTCACTTTCAAAGCTACATACAAGCTTAAGATCATTTATCTTTACAAGGGATTTAAAGGCCTATCGGCTTTGGGAAGTGAGAGTGACAGGAGAGGGAAATGCCAAATCACCAGCTCAAACTTCAGTAGCTGTTAATAGAGACTGAGCTATCTGTGTCAGCACCATGCTGCACACTGGCAAGGCTTACTCACCAACCCTCTCTGACATCTCTGCCTGGTTCCTTGAGACTTTTTCTTACCAACAAACAAACAAACCAACCTTCAGTTTCTCTAACATGATTTCCTCCCAATCCCATAATACTGGATTATTCCTAAGCCTAAAGCAAAGAACATCACTTTGTGATTCAGGCTGCTTCCTGAGCTAGGAGCAACAGCTCTGCTGAAATACCCCATTCTGTGCTGCCTGAAACACTACACAGCATGAGCCGAGTCTGAGAAGACAGGAAAAATGGAATTACAGGCTTGTGAAATGGACACTGACAAAAACCTGAAATGTCGAGCTCACTCAGATGCAGTCTGTGTTTAATCCAGTCATCAGACAGTCTCTGTTTAGCTAAATATTTGACTTCAGAATTGGGCCTGAATTATTATTGGCAAAGCTTCCAAGCTCCACAGGTCCCACTAACAAGCTGTTCCTCTGTGGAAGCCTTGCAAGGAAATGAATGCAGCCTTTGAGGAAACTGCTGGAACCCTTCTCAGGCTTCCAGAGTGGGTTTGTGGAGTCCCGTTAGGTGTCCAGGCCTTCTGAAAGCTCCATATGTTGAGTGTTAGAAGCTACAGGGCTGATGTTTGTGTGCATTTCTGGGATGTTCCCAGAGGAGTTCTGGCTCCACAGCATGTCACAGGAACAGAGTTATCAAAGAAAGCACCAAAAATAACCTAGTCTACAGAACAACTAAAAGCCAAACCCAGACAAAAAATAAATAAGCTGGAGCCACACATGTAGCCAGACCTGTAACGTGTATTCCATTCTAATGGGACATATCTGAAAGAGCACAGAACTGGCATGGTCGGTCCTTTTTGAATACCCACAGCAGGGATATAAAGAAGCATAAACATACAGTTCCTCATCAATGGCAGCTGTGTACCACAGTGTGCCCAAAGATCTGGTTTAGGTGCTGCCAGGCAGAGCCCATGGCTGCTATCTCAGCACACTGGGCTGTTTGACACTGTCACATAAAAACAGCCCATCAGCACTGAAAGAGGAACGTGGTCATCCCCTCTCCCATGCAATATTAAATTTCATGTCTGTGGCAGCATATGCCAGAAAAGACAATCCTCCAAGGATGGAGGCTGTTCCTCAAGCCAGGCTCCCCTGCTGTGGGCAGCTCCAGAGAACTAGAAGCTTGGCTTCCCAAGCTACAGGCAGCTGCAGGCAGGAGGAGTCACCTTCCAGTTTTGCTTCCAAAGGAAGATTATAAATTAAAGTCCAATTTCCTATACCTCTGGGTAAGCAACTGTTTCTGCATAAACACATACTGGTTTGTGGGCTGTATTACACGTCTAACTGCAAATCTGACTGCCTTGAAAATCACAGTGTATACAACTAAACCAGGGAGCTAACAGGCACATTTTAAAATTACATGGATTTAAGCAGTCTGGCTCATGACTTTTGAATGTGATCAAAAATAATGATTATCCTAAAGCAGTACATAAAAATTGTGGATGCAAAATAAGAGCACAAAATTCTCTTCAGAGAATTTCACAGAGAGCTTCACTTCTAAGTAAGAAAGAGCACAAAGCTGGCTCAGCTAAAATTATTCTTCGAGTGAAATAAAGCCGGAGATTTTAACACCATTTTGAAGATGGGGTCAATGTCTGGAATATATTGCAAAAAGGGCTCAAATTACCACCTCCCCCTGTCATTCTTTATGCTACAACCTTAGTGGAAAAATCCAAGAGCTCTTTTAGGTCCGTTAGCTAATAAATGGATCGCTAGGCGAATGTTCAGTGTCGTTAATAAATTGTCGCAGCATTCTGTACTTAGTATCAGCAGAAAGTCTTGGTCCCTTCCACCCCTGAACACATACCGCTTTGGGAAGGACAAAAGGAACTGCCTACATTGCCTTTTTTTTCTGCCTGTTGGAAACATCCAAGCTCACAAACAGATGCGAACTCTCAGTGCATCTGCTCTCTTCCTCCTCCGAGATCAGCATTAACCCGAAGGAGAGCCGTGGGTGATGAGTCCTGGCTGATTCAAGCTCTGGAAGACAATGACATTAACAGTGGCAGGTTAAATCCAGACAGCTTTCCATCTAAGGATCTCTTACAGCATAACAAAAGGCTAGCAAGAGCCAGAGGTCCCACCTAAGGCTGGGATGCACAGTACCTCCATAGTGCGTGCAAGCAGGGATTATTCCCTGCCCTATTCAGGGGTTGTTTCCCCAGCCCCCAGGCACTAGGATACCCAGTGGGAAGGGCTCAGCCCTTCTCAGTCGTTCCTGCTGGCGCCGTTCCAGTTTGTCTGAAGACTTAAATATTCATCGAGAAAGAGCAAGACTCCGTCTTGCCGGGTGCACAGACTGCTCTCCAGGGAGAAGGGACACCTGCCTTCTCCACTCTCTGCTCCATCAAATCATTAATTATTTAAAACAACAGGAAAGAGCAAGAAAAACTCTCCACACCAGACATGCTTGCAGCCTGTTGTTTACGGTGCTCTCTGGGGTCTTGTGTGGCCCGAGGTTTGCATCTCCCCTCCGGCAGAAACAAGGATCAAGCTCAGCTTTCCCCTTTTCCTCGGGGAGGATGCTCTACCCGCCAAGCTATTGTACAAAAGAAGGGCTTCCCCTTTATCCAGACAGACCTTATGTTCACTTTTCCTACCAGAGTAGGGGGTTTTTTTGTGGTTTTTTTTTTTTNGGGGGGTAGTTTTTGTGTTTTGGGTTTTTTGGGGGTTTTTTT
>VZUA01015208.1:0-18120 GCA_013401035.1 Horornis vulcanius
CTTGTGTATGTTTTTAACAAATGGTCTCCTTCACTAATGAATCCTGGAGCTGCACAGTGGGAGTCTTGACAGACTGGAAGTTGCATTAAACAGCTTTGGGTTTTTATTGAAAACATTGTCCTTGGTTCAAAGGAAAGGTAATTATTCTGCCCTGGAATGATAGCGGCCCCTCCTTTATTGACAGCACACCATCTGGTTGTGATAAATTACATGGCCCTGGCAAGGCTGCAGCTTTTTGATAGCAATGGGTGACGTAAAAGCTTTGTGTCCAGATGGTAGAAAATAAGAAATAAAGATTGTTGATATAAATGACACACTTCCCTGTGTTTGATGTCATGGTTTATCCTCCAATGAGTAACTAAGTTTTGGTGTTTTTTTTAATGTCTTTTAGATGTATTTCTAAAGGGAGATTTCAGAAAGCAAGGTGGCATAGGATTTTTTAGAAACTAATTCTTGCTGCAAGGTAAATTCCACTAATCTCTTGAGGGAGAGCTTGAAAAAATGATGATGGAAATCTTGAGTATTTCAGGTGTAATTGCCACCATTTATTTTACTTTACCACCCAAAGACTGTTAGTGTAGTTCTCACCTAGCAGTAAGAACACTACAGATTATTAAAGGGTTTTTCTCAAGAACTGGTTGTACTTAAACTTGTTTGTTGCTGTAGCTTCAGGGAGGTTCTTTTTCTGAAAGCTTGCCAAGTAGTCAGTTTACATCTATAAGTAAAAGTTCAGAATGCTGTTAGGTAGTTTGCTAGCTAATTTGTTCTCCTGGCAGCTACTTCTTTCTCTTGCTGTCTTAGCCAAAGTATTATTTGTTCTTCTAACCTGTTTAATTTTGTGATACCATTTAATGATATGATACATTCAGGCTCAGTTCTTGTGCCCTGACAAAAATAAACATCTGAGCCAATGGTGATTATTAAAGAGAAATGTCTGCAGGAATCTTGGAGGGTAGATGTGGTTTTGGTTCTCATAATGTCTGAATTAGAACTGTAAGACAGATTTAAATGTTTGCGAGTAAAACATACTGCACGTGACTTCCTATAGTGTCTGATTTGTTGAGAATGTTGGCTGGTACCTACTTCCAGACTTTATTTCAGAATGCAATTTTAAATTCTTTTGCCCTACATTACTGTTTAGGGTTTAGAAATTTCTTCCATTTGTTGTTTTTAATTGTTTTAAAAACATAATCACAGCGCACTATGATGAAGCATATTCTCAACAAGTTCTTCTGTTATCTTTTGTGAGGCTAGTTGCTACAGAGGAAAGTGTCATCAACTAACTCTGCAAAGCATTTCAGTCTTTTTTATTTGGGCTGAGGTAGTGGTAATACCACTCATTACTAGTTCTTGCTTTCCTACTACTGCTGTTTTTGGAGTTGGATCCTTGCAGTTATATTTGCACAATGTGGCATGAATAACATTTATCTTAGATTTAGATGTAAAGAGGAAACACTTTGAACCTGGCATTGCTATGCTTGTTATTTCTGTGGCTATGCAGTTTGGACGTGGTTGTGGGGATTGGCCACAGGTTAAAATAACTCTGAAGCCATGTTGAGTTTTTACTAAAATTCAGTCAAGAATTCTATGTATAATGAGCAAAGTGCCCTGGCAAGTTTGACTCACTGTTTGGCTGCCAGGGTTCATAAGAAGCGGATGTGTATTATTCTGGGGTTTGGCGGCTTAGACCTTCACCTTTTGTGGGCAAAATGCCTCAGCAGCTTCAAGCTATTTAGGCTAATGCCTCATGTCTAATATGCACAGTTTGCAAATGAGCAAAAGTTACAAAGTGTTCATTATTATCATTAGGCTCTCAAACCAATAGACTTGAAATTTTATCCTCTGTTGTGGAAGACACCATAAAGTACAAGGTAGAACTAAATGTAATTGTGGCGTGTATTAATTAATGTGTGTAATGCTTTCTGCACCTAGTAAATTGTACGTCTGTGATAACTTTAGGATTTACCAAAGAGGGGAAGAGTTTCTGAAAACTCAAACTATGAGGGTTCTCAAGCATTGGAACACACTGCTCATGGAGTTTGTATAGTCTCCATCTGTGAAGACAGTCAAAACCCCAAACAGACACAGTTCTGGGCAACCTACTCTAGGTGATTGTGCTTGAGCAGGCAGGTTGGACTGACTGATTTCAAGACATCTATTCCAACCTAAAGAATTTGTGAAAAGTGGAAGTGGTACCTTCCATGTCAGTAACAGCTCTTTTCACCACTTGGGACATTTTATATTTTTACATAGAGAATAATAAATCTTCAGAGCTTCTTTTACATTCCACTAAAGCCTTTTTCAGTACCGTAGGAAAGGTGCAGGGCAGATGTTTCCAGAGTCATTGTCTGTGCAAGATACATCCTGTAATGACCTCATTGTATTGATCACTTGTAATGATATCAATTCCTGATGCTTCATAGTGATCTATGTTTGTTTGCTTATGGCCAGTTCCAACCTATGGTCAGAGAAGCTGACTTGTCCTCTAATGAGATTCCTTCTGATGGTCTTTGACAATCCAATACAGTGTGTCAGCCCATCCTACTAGACCTGGCCAGGTGAGGATCTAGCATCTCATTTCTTGAACAGACCCTAGATACATTACATATTCAGATCTGATTGAGCAGAATCACATCACAAGATCATCAAAGCATTTGGAACCTCTGTCTGGAGTTGAATGATGCTCATATGTAGAACACTGTCACACTTATAAAGGATGTGCTAATTGGTAAGCAGGCAAGACCTAAGGGGACATTCTTACAAGTAGGCTGTTTTGTGCCATGTACAAGCTGTTACATGTCCCTTGCCCAGCAGTTCTGGAGTAGCTGTTTGATTACTGTCTTTCCAATTTACCCATTGTTTAGATAGATTTCTTGCATCTGCCTTGGCCCCTTATGTTTTTGAAAGCCATTTTCTCCATTCAGTCACCCTGTAGTCCTGAAGTACCAAAGCAGTCCCATAAAGGTATTTCCTTCAATAAAAAAACTTCTCTAAGGCAAATTCCAGTTTTCATTCCTCCTATACTTAGGCACCTCATAAGGGTCACAGTCAGTTTCTCTTCCCTTCCCTGGGGATTACTAATTTGGTGATCTTGCTGCAAAGGAATGACAGCTTTTAGGGTGTTTCTAGTTTTTCCTCCTTATGATTGACTTTCATCCAAATCTTGAATTTTCGATTTATTTAAGCTTTGTACTTCAAGACTGAAACTTCCAATAATAAAGAGCAATCAAGTCTTGTTCAAGGCTTCAGTTTATCAGTGACTGCAGTCACTCCATGAACTATTAGGATTGGTTACAGAAGTCTTCTCTTGTGGAAGCATGCTCTGCTAAAATATTCCAACATAGCCCAAAATAACTTCAAAATGTCTTTCAGACACACTCAGGTCCATCAGTCTTACATTTCAGTTGTGGCTTCATCAGAATCCCTGACACTGATACAGTATATGATGTACAGTGATGCTACATTTGATAAAGTAGCTCTCTATTCATATATGTTTTAAAGACTTGGACCCATTGTTGACTAATTGATGATAGGGACTGATTGGAGTCTTCTATCCTGATTTTTTTTTTTATTTACCTTACTTAACACTTGGTATGTTATTTTCATGCATAATAGCTTTCCTCTGAGTCCCTAGTAGGTTACTGAATTCTGTAATTGAGAGACTGTAAAGGGCACATGTAAGGCTGAACGTTAGCCTTGTCTCAATCACATGGGGGAAGATGCCAGTTGCTATACAACTGTGCCAACTGCAAAGGCAAAAATTATAGAAGTTGATTACTAATAATGTATGTGCACCCAGAAGATTAAACCTACATGCATACAAGATAATTAAAGAATTGGGTTATCAAGAAGTAATTTTCCTTCCACTTTAATGACTATGGATTAATAATTTCTAAATTTCACCTATCAACATTTCCAATGGAATTTATTCATTGTATGTATTCACAACTGTTACTAAATGTTTGTTGTGTGTTTGTTTAGGAGCCAAGGTTGGCCAGATTTGAGGCAGGATGATCTGTTAACCCTTCTTTTTCTTCTGTTGGATCAGTAGAGTTCTACTGGTTTAATCTCTTTCTCTTTAAAGCTTGAATTTTCAGGATCTTGTAAAAAGTTTTTTTGCTGTAGGAAAGCTGACTCCTTTTATTCAACTATCCTGTAGTTGGATAAACACTAGCTCAGTTTAAATCAATTGGTTTTAATACTGCCTTTACTAACTCCTTAATGTTTATTCACGCTGGTCCCCTTAGCACATGTATCTTATTTCAGAGTCTTTCTGCTCACTTGATGAAGCCTGCTGTTTGAGGCACAAGATGACTAATCAAGTAATTATAATACTGTCATGGCTGTGCACAGAGGAGCAGCCATTTTAGCTGATTTTATTACAGTGTCATTTTGTAACATCTCTGTGTCCCCATACTGCAGAAACCCTTTGACTTGAGCTAAGACTGTTGTGGTCACTGCTGTATACATATTGGTACTGCTCTAGTGAAGTTTAAATTATAAAGAGAACAGGGCAGTATGAAGCAATCAGGCTTACAGATACTACTTTATTGACTAGAGCAAGGTTGGGCTATGCTACTACTGTGATATTTGAACTGGATATGCAGCCAGATCCTTCAAGTTCTTTCATGGTCACCAACATAGATATTCTATTAATAGAATAATAACTGTGAAAAGTACTATTTTGAACAATTAGTAGGATCCTCTGGCAAGATGCCTCTATTGTGGCCTTTCTGTAGTTAAAGGGAGCTTATGTGAAAGAGGGGGACAAACATTTTGGTAGGGACTGTTGCAGTAGGACAAGAAGCAATGGTTTTAAACTAAAAGAAGGTAAATTCAGACTAGATATAAGGAAGATTTTTTTTTTTTCAAGACTGGTGGAACACAGGCTCAGGTTCCCTGGAGAAATGGTGGATGCCCTATCCCTGGAATCATTCCAGGCCAGGCAGGATGGGGCTCTGAGCAACCTGGTCTAGTGTTAGGCGGCCTTGCTTATGGCAGCAGTGTTGGAGCTATATGATCTTTAAGGTCGCTTCCAACCCAAATTTTTCTGTGATTCTAGTAGATTGCATCTTTCCAGTCACATCAAGCAACATGATCTCTTCTTGGTGAGAGCTGCATCTTTTTATGATGAAGTTCATGGGGAGAGCAGGCTGCCTTGGAGTTCAATAAATGCAGCTGGTAGTTGCAAACAAAATCAGAAAGTGCAAATATAAAAATACTCCTCTGGGCTCTGGAATATGCCAAAGGCTTCAATCTCACCAGCATATATAAACTCAGTGAATACACAGTACATGCACCCAGCTGTTTTTTGGCATGCCTTTAGACTCCACTGGAACTATTTAGTTTGATAGCAAATGCAATGATGGATACTTAATATTAGCATAGATTTTGTTTGTCTGAGACCTTTTAATGCCAAGAATATTAGCTATAATTTTTCTTGTCTCTTTTTTCCGTTTCTGATTCTCTTTGGCTTTACCATTGCCAATATTTAAAATCAGATTTAGCTCTTTCCCTCTAAGAACATTTTTACCATCACCTCTATAGTGGCTCCGTACTGAGTACCCACATAATCCAGGCAAATCCCCTGCATACTGTGCTGTTAAAAGCCACAGTTATGGGGTTAACTCAGAATGGGCACGAGCCAAGCCTTTCACTGCTTCTCCTAAAATAAATTCTTTGCTTATGCTGCTGCCATATGGCCAATGAACATGAGCTCTCAGACATCTTTTGATTTCCTCGTCCACGCTTTCAAGTGCGCTGACTCTTTAACTGGTCTTCTCCCCCATGTTATTTGTAGTTTCTGTCCTGAGTGGTGAACTCGGGAAGCATGCAAGTATGTCAGAAGAATAAATAACTTGACTCAGCTGTCCCGTTAGCATCTCCTGGGTGAGTTAAGCACAGCCTGCCCGTGCTGCAGTGCAGCCCTTTTGTGGGGAGCACGGGCTGTGAGCAGGTACTGCGGCTGGGGACGCCTGGGGTGCAGCGCTGGCCTCTGATGGACCGTGCCCGCTCCTTCTGGTGACCTCGGGCTTGAGACATACTGCCCAAAGATTCTTCCCGTTACCATATTTGCCTTAAACCTGGATTCCCTATCAGCCCTGAGAAAAAACACAGTGAGTTGATTCTGTCTTCGGACTGGTTTGCTGCATACTACAGTTTGAGCTATTAAACAGCAATATAATAGCACTGAGTTAAGGAATTATTTTAATTACTTTCTTTAGGTTTCTCATTGTGCTTGGAGGTTCTCTTGGCATTTGCTGATGTGAGCTGTTCTTTCTAATGTAAAACTGGAGGAATACAGTATTCTGGCCCATACATTTTAATATATCTCTGTGCAATCTCAGGTTACATTGTATAATTGTATATAATACTATTCTGAAGATGTATAATGAAAATCTGCAGGCAGCATCTGAAGGGGAGGATGTAAAATTCTTACTGCAAATATTGGCAGTGATGCAGTGTTCACATAAGCAAACTTGGAAGAAGCAGACTGAAGCACATGGAATCACCTTGTAGCTGGAACTTAATGAGATAGGGAAAGTATTCTGAAAGATAAGAAATCTGTAGGTAATGCATAATAAAATTTTATTTATTAACTTTTATAGAGTGATCTCTCAGAAGAAACCAGCAAAACTCTGCTTTATACCTCCATCTTGTTTATGAGCTGTTGTAAATCATATTTTTTAGGCTGACAGAGTAGGCTGCTGTTGGAGGTCAGCTCTCCCTTACTGTGGGTGAGTGATGCCTTTGGGTGGGTTGTGCAGGTGAATCACTCTTGATGCCTCTTTCTGCCTTGCGGTGTGAGTTCGTGTCCTGAATCTGCTTTCTGACAGATGATGTTACAAGCGTCTCAAAATTAGCTCAAAATCATCACATGCTTGATCCTTAAACATCCATTACAGCATTTTTAACAACGTTGTGCTCCCCCTGTCTCTTAGTGTAACTTTTCCTTAAAAGGTAAAAGTTTTGGCATTTAGTCACTGTTGAAGTGGAATTTTGTTTAGTGTTCTTTTTTTGGTTTAGAATCTCACTCTTCTTTCTCTGGTTTTAAGTTACTCACTGTAGCCCCTAATAGGTACTGCTTTGTTTCCAGTCTGACCCTTGCTTCCAATCAGATAGTCGTAAGTTGTGCTTGTCCTTTCTGGTAGCTGACAAATCCAAAAACATTTTGCTATTTGTTTTTCATCATGCAAATATTATTTGAAGTCATGCTTGACTTGTGCTCTTCAGGAGAAGCCTTCAAGAGGAGAGTTTTCTCTATTTTCTATGAAAAACACATTAATGGCAGTAAAAGGGTAGTAATGCTTTTATGTCTTCTCAAAAAAAAGACACTGGCTGTTGTGTTGGTTTTTTTAATGTTGAGGTATTTTATTTACAAGTATAATGTCCAGAAAACAACTTGACTTATTATGTTAACATTGCAACAAGTCTTCATAAGCCCTTGGGAGGCAACTTAGCTTCTGAAAGCTTAGTGGAGAATCTGTTAAATCAGCAGAAGAATATTGAATTCCTGGTTGAGATTTGAAAAATGCTTGTTTCCAAAACAGAATATGCTGAATTATGTCTTTCACTGAAACAGCCAACCAAAAGATGGAAATGTAGAAATAATAAACAGAATGAAAGTATAAGCCTTTGCAAAAACAAGGGGGTTTTAATGTGGAAAAATTTACAAGCTTGATTGTATAATAGCATCACTCTGACTTGAAGAAACAAACTTTTAGAGAAGGATGTATGTAACCAAGTTTTCCTTGCCAGTTTACTTTGATTTAAGCACTTCCCAATGTCTTAAAATACAAGCTTTTGAAGTAGAAATTTTATCTTCTTTTGTTTGGCCAATTGATAGCAAGGTATATGGAGAAAAAGCACTACCCATGTTAATGAAATAGTGCTTTATCTTCTCTATCATTGATGCTGGTGCTCTCAGAAAAGCAACCACAGAGTATTGCAGCCAGTCCATGTCCTAGCTGTGTAGGTTGTATGTTTGGGGAAACAGGACACAATGGCATCACATTGTTCTCTGTGCCACTGAAGTGGATTGTGATTTCCTTCTCTTTACTTTGTTTGTTTTCTGTGATGGAGGACTTTTAATTGTATGCATTTAATTGTCTGCTAAAAAATGTAGTAAGCTTACGTGGTCCAGGATTTCTATAACATTGGGTTATAGGTTGTCATGTAGTTTGGGAGCACTGGTGGATGCTACGGAACCTACCCTTTCCACAAGCT
Source organism: Horornis vulcanius (assembly GCA_013401035.1). Lineage (NCBI taxonomy): Eukaryota > Metazoa > Chordata > Aves > Passeriformes > Scotocercidae > Horornis > Horornis vulcanius. Next base: position 8,227 of record VZUA01015208.1, read on the forward strand.
CGTTTTATTCCAAACAAGTCAGTCAACATTAATGCTTAGGTTATAAAATGCCTTTCAGCATTATTTCCTGAAAAGTAGGTTGAGATCTGCTGCTTTGGTCTACTTTCACACCATATGCATGCTGCTTTCCATCATGGCTGACTTACTGGGAAGCAGCTCTGTGGAGAAGGACAAGGGGGTGCTGGTGGACAAGCAGCTGTCTGTGAGCCAGCAGTGTGCCCTTCCTTGAGGCCAAGGAGGCCAGGCCAGGCGGTGTCCTGGGGTGTATTAGGAAGAGCATTGCCTGCAGGTCAAGGGAGGGGATCCTACCCCTCTACTCAGCCCTGGTGAGGCCACAGCTGGAGTGCTGTGTCCAGTTCCACCTGAATATGAGGAAGAAATTCTTTATTTTTCAGGATGCAGATGACTGAGCACTGTAACCGATTGCCCAGGAAGGTTGTGGAGTCTCCCTCGCTGGAGACACTACAGAAATGTCTGGATACAATCCTGTGCAAAGTGCTCTAGGCTGACCCTCTTCAAGCAGGGGGATTTGACAAAATGACCCACCTTGGTCCCTTCCTTACCCATTCTGTGTATACATACACTCAGAGCTGCCATAATCCCCATAAGCATTTACTTGGCCAAGTACCTTTAAGTTACTTGATTTTTATTGATCTTACTTATTTTTAGTTCTAAGAAAGACTGAAACTTGTTTAGCTCTGGAAAAGCATTTGTCCAAGGAGCGGAAAAGTTTTATTATATTCCCTGGATTGTGACTATGTTCTCTCAGGAGATGAGAAGAAGCCTGCCCAGGTAAGCAGTCCTATAAAATTCATAGCCCTCCTAGCAAAGTGTATCTGCAGAGGTCATGCTAACCTCAGTAAAGTATTGTGGTATTTGGCAGGGTAAACTGTTTGCCGGATAAATCTCTTCCTTGACTTAAATAAGCTCTATTAAGATAAATGATTCTGCCACAAATTAAGGACAGAGCATCTATTAGTAGTTAATATAATGCTTCTTGCCTCTAACACCTGGCAAGAATTCGTAAGATGAGACCAGCCTGAAACACAGTGGGAAGTGAATTACAATAGAGACTGAAAGCAACTTTTCCACAAAGAATTATTAGAGTATTTTCATCTTGAAGGTGCCTTATGGATCTGATAGTGATTTGCTATAATCTTCTTACAGTGATTTAAAACATCTTGAATATTCACACAACAATCTTGTTAACAAAACCTGTTTCTTGTTAGACGCATTCTGAGTCTTACAAGAGGCTGTGTGCTACTGTCAGACTACATCTTCACAAGTTCTTACAGAATTCTTAAAAATCTCTGCTAATAAATGTTTTAATTTCCTTGATCACATAATGAAAACTGAACCTGAAGGTGTTTGGTTGTGTTACAGTGTGAGCTGTTATTGAGGGACTGACTAATTGGGCCAGTAAATATGTATCACAAGTGGAATGTTTCTGCATGTACTGAATTCCAATATATTTGTATCAAGAGGGGTTTTTTGATTGCATTATTTTTCATTTCATCATTAAAAACAAATATGTTAGTTTCCAATCAGTATGTAAGGCAAAGGCACGAAATTGCATAGTTTAGCCTCTCTTTCCATGTTGACAACAAAGTAAATAGGTTAAATTAAAGCTGCAATAATAAAACTTTTAGTGTTGAGCATCTACAACATTGGTTAATGAAAGAATATAGAGTAACTTCATCATAGCTGCCTAATGTGAACTGGTATTTGTTGACCAACAAGAGCTTGTGCATACAACTTACAGTTTCACTGATTAGGAGTAATTTTTCAAGATGTGTCCTACTATTTTGCCTTGAAGTCTTTGCAGGAACTAATTAAAAATGTAAAGCTTCCTTTATATTGCAGTAAGTATCTTTGTTTTAGATCCAGGAGACAGTGATCCCTAGTGTGTCAAGCAGATAAAATCCTGCCTGTGTGTGGTTTTGCCTATCTGAAGTTGGTTTGCCCCTCTGAGTTCAATGTCAGAGGGTAGTCTGTCTGTGTATAATGCAACATGCTTTTTATTTCTCAAGAAGCCATGCTGATGAAGTGTTGGACTGTTTAGAACAGATTTGTGATTGCTCGCCAATTACCGCATAGAGATCAAGGCGGGGGGAGGGAAACAACTACATCCTGATTGAACTGAATTTTCTTTTGTGTTCAATACCGTCTATGAGAGCTTATTTATCAACCTTAATAGATGACAGAAATGTTATAAATACTAGATTTTAGTGATAGTAACTTTCACAAATTCTTGGGGTTCTTTGTTCTTTGTAGAGATGGGTTTTTTAACATGGAACTGAGAAGTTACATGGACATCATCTCTAAGAACTGTCTTCTTTTTTTTCCAAAGGTTCAGTCTATCCTGGCCTTGCAAAAAATTGTAATTGCTGAGCAATTTCTGTTTATAAAACTGACTTTTGCAAATATGGGTTGTATGAGAACCCTTAAGTATCTGGACTGTTTGTTTAAGCATGAGCTTTTATGAGAGAGTGAGGTAAAATACAGGTGACTTTCTCTGTTGATGTATGTCATTGGTAAACCCATTGTAAAAAGTGGAATGTGCAGCTCCCTTTTTATCCTGCTGATAATTATAGTCAATATCAACTCAATTTCTCCTTCAAGAGGAAATGTGCTTAAATATCTCCTATATAATAACAGAATCACACACTAGGTAAGGTTGGAAAAGTGCACAGTGGGTCATTTGGTCCAACCATCCTGCTCAAGCAGGGTTACCCTGTAACACTTGGCACAGGATTGTATCCAGACGTTTCTTTAATATCTGGGCCTCTCAGTTTAGAAAGGATGTTGAGATGCTTGAATGCATTCAGAGGAGGGCAGCAAGACTGCTGGAGGGTCTGGAACATAAGCCCTGTGAAGAGCAGCTGAGGGAGCTGGGGTTGTTTAGTCTGGAAAAAAGGAGGCTCAGGGGAGACCCTATCCCTCTTTATAACTGCCTGAAAGGTGATTGTAGTCAGGTGCGGGTTGGTCTCTTCTCCCAGGCAATCAGGGAGGACAGTCTTAAGCTGTGCCAGGGGAAGTTTAAGTTAGATGTTAGAAAAAAATGCTTCAATGGAAGAGTGATTGGGCACTGGAATCGTCTGCCCAGGGAGGTGGTGGAGTCACTGTCCCTGAATGTGTTTTAAGAGAGAGTGGACATGGCACTCAGTGCCATGGTTTAGTTGATGTGGAGGTGTTAGGTTTGGTCATAGGTTGGATTGGATGATCTCAAAGGTCTTTTCCAACCTAGTTCTTTCTGTGATTCTGTGATACCGGTGAGGAAGACTCCACAGCCTCTTTGGTCAACCTGTTACAGTGCTCAGTCATCTGCATCCTGAAAAATAAAGAATTTCTTCTTCATATTCAGGTGGAATTTCCTGTGCATCAGTTTCTGCCCATTGCCTCTTTTCCTGTTTCTTAGCACCACCAAGAAAAGTCTGAATCCTTCCTTTTGGCACCCTCCCTTCAAATACTTGTGTACATTGAAAAGGTCCCCTCTCAGTTGTCTCTTCACAAGGCTGAACAGGCCCAGCTCCTTCAGCCTTTCTTTGTGAGAGAGATGCTCCACTCTCTTAATCATCTTTGTTGCCCTCCACTGGACTTTTTCCAGGAACTCCAAATTTCTCTTGTACTGAGGAGCCCAGAACTGGACACAGCACTCCAGCTGTGGCCTCACCAGGGCTGAGTAGAGTGGCAGGAATCCCCTTGACCTGCAGGCAATGCTCTTTGTAATGCACCCCAGGACACCGCTGGCCTCCTTGGCCACACTGCTGGCTCACAGACAGTTTGTTGTCCACCAGCACTCCCTGTCCTTCTCCACAGAGCTGCTTCCCAGCAAGCTGGCCCCCAGCCTGTGCTGGTGCATGGGGTTGTTCTTCCTCAGATGCACGACCCTGCATTCGCCTTTGTTGAATTTCAGATTGTCTTCTCTGCCCATCTCTCCAAACTGTTGAGATCCTTCTGAAGGACTCCACAGCCCTCTGTGGTATTGGCTGCTTGTCTGAGCTTCATGTCATCAGTGAACTTGTTGAGAAGGTATCTATCTCTTCTATCCAAGTCATTGATGAATGAGTTAAACAATACTCTGCCCAATATTGGACCTTGGGGGACACCACTAGTGACAGATGTAAAACTACACCTTGTGCCACTTATTACAACCCTCTGGAGTCTGCCAATCAGCCACTTCTCAATCCACCTCACTTAATGGATGTGTCTACTCCTCCATTCCATACTTCCTGAATTTACTTGTGAGGATATTGTGAGAGATAGTGTCAAAAGTCTTGCTGAAGTCTAGGTAGACAATATCCGTTCTCTCCCCTCATCCATCCAGGTAGTTGATTCATCGTAGAGGTCAATCAGGTTCATCAGACATGATTTACCTTTAGTGAATCCATGCTGACTACTCCTGATCACCTTGTCATCCATGTGGATAGAGATGGTCTCCAGAATGAGGTGCTCCCTCACCTTTTCTGGGATTGAGTTGAGGCTGACTGGTTGGTAGTTTCCTGGGCTCTCCTTCTTGCCTTTTTGAAGACTGGGGGAACATTTGCTTTCTTCCAGTCTTCAGGCACCTCTCCTAATCGCCAGGACCTTTCAAAGATGATCATGAGCTGCCTTGCTGTGGTGTCCACCAGTTCTCTGCAGTTGTGGATGCATCCTGTCAGGGACCATGGACTTGTGGATGTCAAATCTGCCTAGGTGTTTTCTAACCCAATCCTCCTTCACCGAGGGAGAGTCATCTTTCAGTATTCCTTTACCCTTCCTGGTCTTCGGGATCAGAGATTCCTGAGGTCTGGTCATATCAGTGAAGATTGATGGGAAGAAGGATTTCAGCAACTCTGCCTTCTTTGCTTCCTGTTTTCATTATAACTTCTGCCTTTCTGAGCATTATGACCTCTGAAGCAGACACCTTCACAAGTGGTGAAGTATTATTCACAGAATCACTGTATTTTCTGAGTTGGGAGGGACCCACAAGGACCACAAAGTCCAACTCTTACGTGAATGGCCCATACCAGTATTGGATCCACAACCATGGCATTATTGGCACCATGCTCTAATCATCTGAGCTAATCTCAGGGTTATTGTTTTATCCTGTGGGAACCTGTTCTGGCAGAGACACTAATTTACTTCCAGTGGTTGTAAGGAATATGCATCTCATGTGCTTTCAGATTCATAATGGAGTACTTTCTCTGGGGTGTTGAATTTTTTTTCAGGTACATGCTAGCTACATTTTTTAAAGAATATTTCTTATGTTGTATATTTGTGATAGGAGAGTGTTTCTTCCCTTTAGATGGCGTGTGATCTTTACTTCTGATACAATGGCAGCATGTTCTTTAGGAGATAGATGTGCACTTTAAACTAAATGATGCCCAGGCTACTACAAGCAAGGAAGCATTTTACTAAATTGTAAGAGCAATCTTGATAGGACTACAGTAAACTTGCAAAAGGGTATAGAAGTACAGGAAAAGTTATTAGTTATCCTCTAATTTCAGTGTTGCTCAGTCAGTAGCTAGTTTAAGCCATTAACAGCCCCCATGAAGGACTTAAGATGAGTTGATCTGATAGACAGTTCTAGTTTTTTTAGCCTTCTGCAGAACTCAGTTCCAGTAATCATCCGTTTCTTCCCCCTTTCCTTCCTTTGCTGAAAGTTATCACATTCCAGTTTCCTAGATGAAAGGATGTTACCAGAATCATTGCACAACTTCTATGCAAGAACAATTGGCAGGGTAGTGTCTGTCTGGCCTTTTTTGGTGTGGTCTTAAAAATGCAGCTGCATACTGCCAAAAAAGCCAGTTGCTGGAGAATTTATGCAGTCCTGACAATTTTTCTAGACCTACAGCTGAGCAGTTGTGGACAAAGCTCTAACCTTCAGGAGATGCTTGGGCTGGGAAGGGATTTAAAGGTCCTGTTTGAGTTCTCAAGCACTGTTTGGGTTGTGAATGTGATTAGCAATGATACCTACTCACTGCTGTTTCCAGCAGTTTGTCTTTGTGGTCCCAGAAAACATGATGGAACTGTACTAGCAGTTAACAGCCTGCTACACCAGTGTGTACCAATGGGGCTGAACCAGCAAACGTTAGTAGAGCCGAACAGTGGATATATGCTTGTTGCATAATACTGCAAACACTACTGCATGTGGAATCATTCTTCCAAGTGTAGGATTTTATAGTGGAATAGGAGACTAAATATGTTGAAATACAGAGAAGAGTACTTGCACAGAATGTAGGGAGAAAGGCAAGCAGAGGGCAAGGACTTGTGCTCAATTTTTGTTTGATTCCTGGTGCTTTGCTTCCCCAGAACTATAGTTCTCTTCAGATGGTAATGACGTGATGGGTAGTGAGCCATTGGGTAGAGATGCCACTGAATATGTTTTCAAGTTCTTGGTAATATCATCGTGACCACAAGTTTTTAAAGAAGTAATAATTTCTTTAATAATTAAATTACTTGATGGCTCTAGAGTGAAGTAAAAGCTGATAGACTTTTGAGACTTGAGACTTTTGAGACCCACAAACCTAAAATCTGTCAGTTGCTTTTAATAGGTGATTACATCTCTGTAGAGAACCGAAAGACTCGTTCTTGAGACTTGTTTACATCACAAAGCATTCTTTAATCTATAAGAGCAAATCTAGAATCATAACCTGTTTTTATTGGTAGGAGTTTAGGGAAAACTGTGAAGTGTTGCTAACTACAAATTAAGACTGCTCTTTAATCTTTAGTCTAGAAGGCTCCCAACAACATGGAAAAGGGTGTGAATGTATAGAGGGGAAAACCATAAAGGTGATGAAATTCCTTTTGCTTTAACATTGTAAGCTCCATGCTTTATGGGAACTCAGAGAAGATGTATGTATGGCAGAGGTGCATTCCTTGTCCTGGGCAAGGGGCTGATCACAGCAGCTGTGTATTTTAATGCTTCATACTGGTGAAATCTGATTTGTATTTTGATGCAATTGTACTGACATATCAGAAATTGGTGCATTTCTCTGTAGAAAAAGTGCAGATGCAGCTTTGTCAGAAGACCAAAAGAGCTTTTTTTTCTGCATGTAGTTTGCTGTGGACACTTGTTCATTGATTGCCTCACTATTAGAAATGCAAATAGTGGCTTTTGGCCTACTATTTTTAACATCTTGCAGTAAGCCCGGTTCTTTTAATTTTATTGAGCTTGTTTCTTCTTTTCAACTTCATTTTGCAGTCTGAGTTATTTAAAATGACCAAATAATTAGTCTGAAAACATAATAGAAAGCTGGATCTGCAGTAGTGGATCTGATGTGAATAAATTAAAAATTTAGTTCCATAAAGTTGAAGAAGCCTTTGTGTTTTACTGAAATCTTGCTGCTTTTTGGGGAAGAGAAATTAAGCTTATGGAGAAACTCTGATGGAGAAAAGATTAAGAAATAATGCTGGAGAAGAAGTGATGTCTTAAGTGGCAGTCAGTGCTATTAAAAATACCAGCTTCTACCCACTAATGATAGGCCAAGTTTTGCAAACTTAACAGGTTTCACCATTTTTTCTTATGCTGTGCCTTTGATGGGATTTTGCTTTTGTTTGCCTGGTTGTGGGTGGAATGTCTGATACTCTTGGCAACAAATACTGTATAAGTTCTTAAAATTACATTTGTTCTGGCCTGGAGCAGAGCTGTGTGGGTGTTGGATGTTTCTTTGAGACTTGGCTTTCCTGTTAGTTAATCACCTTACGTTATCTACAACTTCAAAGGAAGACGATTAATGTCTAGCAGCCACCTTCACTGTGTGGCATAGATCTGCATGCTGTACATGTAATGGTTCAGTTTATGAATCACCTGCCTGAGCAAGGCAGTTTTTGGGTAATCAGTTATCCAGAAATATACTTTGTGGACCAGAGACCAGTGAGTTAAATGTTACTTATTGTGGTCTCATCAATGACATAGTGCTTAATCTCTCAAGCACATTGGAGTAGTAGTTAATCAGAAATTTATTATGAATTGCTTAAGTGAGATGATGTGAATCCTTTTCTGGGCAATACAGGAACATAGTACAGTGTGCTAGACCAGAATTTAATTAACTGATAAATAGGTTGTTCTATACATATATCTGAACATCTGAAATATTTAAATTGTACTTGGTGTCTAATGTCCTGTGTACTAATTTTGACAAATATCAAAGAACCCTATGGCAATGGCTGAATACATGATAAAATTGGCTGCTGCTACTTAAGTGAAGTGAGCTGGATTATCAGAAGTAATCGGTTTAATTTAAACCCAGCTCATTTTAACTGAAAAAAGGTTAGGGAGCAGCCATGTGATAATCCAGCAAAGAGATCTAAAGAGGAAAGTAGTAATTTACGATAATGCAGGCAAGCAGGGTAAAACATGGTGAACAACACTGGCTGATTCAACAGGTTTTCCATTAATTACTCAAAGTGTAAGCAAACTCTTCTTCAGGATGCAGTTACTAGTGAATTCTGAGAAAACTTTGAATCTTGTTTAAAAGCAGGTAACTGCTGCATTTTTATGCCAGGTACCTCTTGATTGAAAGGAAACCTCATATGGAAAAACTAGGTAGTGCTGGACTTGATAGTTGTGTCTGTACTGGTCCATTCAGATTTGTCAGAAAATGCATGATTAATCTTGGTTACATGAAGGAGAAGAAACTGCAAATCCCAATTTGCATTTATTTTTAACACTTCATAAGCACAAGCAGGACATTCATGTCTTGTACTTTAGTTTGTGGTCTTGTATTGCAGTTATGGATTTGACTAATGACAATTGAGTTCAGTCTCACTTTCACTTCTTTTATAGGGAGGGCACGTGTGCAGCAGCTAGCAGAGAACACCAGATATTTCAGGAGACGACTGAAAGAGATGGGCTTTATCATCTATGGAAATGAAGATTCCCCTGTTGTGCCTCTGATGCTGTACATGCCAGCAAAAATTGGGTACGTTTGACAGCATAACTTCTTACCCATCTTCTTTAAAGCTAGGTTGGTGTAAAAATATTAAGAGTTTTCTAAATATAAGAAAAGATGAGTTTGATTTTTGCTTTTATCATCATTACTGAGTCTTACAAAATATGGAAACTTCTAGAAGTGATCTTGAGAAAATCGAGGCTTGTAGCTTATGGCATCAAGAAAGCATTTTGGGCAAGCAACTTCACCTCTATGTGTCATGTTTTAAAGGTTGGGTTGTGTGTTTCCATTGTATTTATATGTAAAGTGTATAAATGTCCCAAAGAGGAGCTGAAATTGAATGGAAATTAACATTAAAAGTCACTGAAGGAAGTCTTTCACCTAGCTCCTGGATCCGAAGGAGCCAACATTTCCATTGATGCACTTTGAAAATTAGGAAAGGAAAGGCAGCAGAGCAAGCCATGATGTATATAATGAATCCCAAGTTTTTAAGAGGTCTAGATATAATCACTCAGGTATCGGTATTGTAAACAATTATATTAAACAATTATATTGTTAAACAATTATGTTAAAACAACTGCAGCACATAGGTTTGTAAATGCTTTGCCAGTTTGTGGGGTGCTCTGTGGATAATTAAGGCTAAAATTCTGCAAGGAGGATATATAAAGTATATATTCAAAATTTTTTCAACATAAACAAAGACCTGATTTCAAGGACAGCTTGGCTTTAATCACTACTTTTCAGGGTCTGTATAATGTAGTGCTCAATCAACACTTTCAAATTTGGAAAACATAATTTCATTTTAAACCGTACTGAACATCTCTAGTGCTTGACTAGCTCAGGCCTCAGTCTGGCACTTTTTATGAAGCTAGATACAGTCATTCTCCACCTTTCTCAGTGTAACGAGGTTTTAAAAGGCCTGTTACCTTTATGGGTGCTGCGGACTACATGTCCAGCACACTGAGGTAGCTGTTTCCACTGTCCAGCTTCTCTACCAGTCAATACAATATTTTCCTGG
>VZUA01015211.1:6330-19189 GCA_013401035.1 Horornis vulcanius
TGTGATTATAGTTCTAGATTATGGGAAACTCTTCGAAAAGCAGAACTTTCATATTTTTGCATTTTCTCTGCTGTTAATTTAGTGTAAAAGAAGTATCTTGAACAGGAAAAAAAATTAAGTGTTACAGAGGAGTGGAATAGTAAAACGTGTTCTTCCTAATGACAATGTGCATTTAAATGTGTTGAAACATACCTATTATTTCAAGGGAGAATTCTTATCCTGAGTGCAAATGAAATTTTTATAGTGAAGTTTGAACACAAGCTTAACATTCTCACAAAAGCTTTTAAAAATTTATTTGAAGTTACTTAGCATACAATCTTTCACAGTATAGGAAATACGGGAAACAGCTCTGGAAGTTGTACTCCTACCTACTTTTTCTGTGGAGACCTGTCTTGTTTTCTTCTTTCCAGCCATAGTGTGCAATGGTTACAGTGGAAGCCGGAACAGAAAAACTGAGCTCAATTCTCAGCTCCCCTGGGAATAAACACTGCAGCTTTATTTGTCAATCCAGCAAATTTAGTCATTTTTATCGCAAATCTTAGTGTGTGAAGTGTTTGGCCAGCTATTAAGGTCATATGATCAAACTACCAGCCTTTTTATTTTAACAATGACATTTTTTTTATGTCAAAATGTATCAATATGACATACAAACCTAAATCACATTATTGATCAAGATAAGCCTTCAAAGTTAGCAGTAGGATAAAGAATATTACCTGTATTCCCATAGGTTTCTGCAAAAAGTTGAATACATGTTGTTTGAGAGATGGAAAGTATGTTCTATTGATGCACAGTAGACTTTTTCAGCAGTGGAAAAAAACCCTGCATTATAGCAAATCGTCAGAAGAAATTATCAATTCCAGCCCTGTGCTGCTTCTACTAGGTGAGTTATCATTTTTTTGTGTCATGTGGAATAACACAGAAAACCCTTAAAGACCCAAACAGATGAGACAATTAAAACTGTGATATCTTTTGAAAAGTCCCATGATTACTGTTTCAAAAGCATCATAAAGATCTAAGAGCCTTGACTTTTTTAGTAATACTGCAGTCTACATGGGCTTACATATGGCTATCTGTATTTCACAGGGACAAGATGGTAGGCATACATTGAGAATTTATGATCTCTTAATTTTTTCTTTGATCTTGGTGCAGTGGAACCATACATTTAAACTACTTTATTCATACAGTATTTTTAGGCTTCACCACTGGATATCTATTTCCTATCAAAGTACACTTCCTTTATTTTGAAAATATTTGTCTGTATCAATATCACAAGTACCTCAAGGAGAAAAATGATAGTTTGAAAAAGTAATTTGAGGGTCAAGTTTATTTAGAAACAATTATTTTCTACTTAGATCTAAATACCTACAGATCTACTGTGGATATGAGACCTGCATCTCTTACATGAGAAATATGTCCAATTTAATTAATAAACCACCAAGAGTTTATTGAGATTTAATTTGCACATTTTTAAGCTAATGAAGTCTTTTCACACAAGTCACATAGCAAATGGTATTGGTTTTTATTTTTTCTTCTTGGTGCTTTATAAAAGTACTCATTTTAGCAGCTGACAGTGGTATTTATAAAGCTACTTCAAAATTATTAGAGTGCAAGATAAGGATCTAAAATATCTTTCAGTCAGAGGCAAAAAAATAATTACATTAGAGTGTTTTATGCATGTATAAAAATTTTGTGCCATTTCATATTTTTACATGAAATTTGGAAGGAAATTATATAATAAATTTTAAATAATCTGCCTAATAGAAGGAAAATCACACAAACACATAATTGGTTGGGAAAAACAATTTGATAGTCTCTTTTGTAACTGGTTTTGGTTTGAACACAAACCACGTTATTGTCTGTGCCATTAGTACTGTGTTTGGAGTATTCTGCATCTGTATTTACCACCATATCAGAAATCCATTGTAAGTCATTAAAGTCAGTATCTATGGCAGCTGTAAACACAGCATAGAGATGCATTGTGAAAAACAGAATTACCAGCAGTCTGATGAAAAGTACTGTGGGAATTTTGGCAGATGGAATTAAATGATCCAAACCTGAAAAATACTAAATTGTGACCTCCCAGTACCGATATCTCCTTATTTTGCATCTGAGTCTCATCAACAGCTTCTTGGATATCAGTTGCTCCCAGCTCACATGCTATCCTTTTAGGATCATCAATATTAAAATTTGTCTGTTATTAGAATCTTAGTGTGGTAGGAGTCATTCCATAGAGTTGCAAGACAAGAGGTAATTCATCAAGGTGCAGAAATTGCACAAACTGGAGAAGCATTAATATCTGCTTTTATGTTCCTCTGCTGACAGAGTACTTCAAGGTGAAAATGCCTCACCGCCCTAACACCTTACAGCTGGGTTAGCTGTGCTATGGCATGGCATTACAGAACAAACAGGACATAAAGTTAAGCAAAATTTGAACATTTTGGTCAGTCATTCCCATGCACCTTGCAAATCATTCAACTTCGTTTTTTCCATGAAGAGTTAGATGTTAATGTCTCTGGGCTTCATAACAGTGCAATTAAGTAAAAATAGCAGACTAATATATCCAAATAGAGGAGCACAAAAATTAATTACCATCTATCAAAAGATAAAAGATGCAAACATGTATATGTTTGCATGCATATGTATGTATAAAGATTCTCAAAAGCACTGAAGGACTAAACTTAAGAGTTGAAAGTGTTCCAAGGCAGAGTCAAGGAAAATGCAAATGGTGAACTACAATATTTTCTTTCCTTTAATTTATTTACATAAATCTAATATGAAGTATTGTATCTGCCTGAATGAGGAAGATGTTTTATCTACATAAATACATCTACAAAACATAGGAAATCTTGTAAAGACTTGGTAAACTTTATGAGCTTTAATACCAAAAAGTTAAGGACATACCATAAATTCTTAAGAGGAATTGTGATTCATGTTTATTATAGTTATTTAATAGTGAATACAGATTTTACTTCCCTGTGGAAATTTCACAGAATCACAGAATCATTTAGGTTGGAAAAGATCTTGACCATCATCATCAAGTCCAATCTATAACCTAGCACTATCCTGCCAACTAGACCATAGCACTAAGTCCAACACTCAGTCTTTTCTTAAACACTTTCAAGGATGGTGACTCCTGGGGGCCTCTAGGGACTCCACAACCTCCCTGGGCAGCCCATTCCAATGCCTCATCACTTTCTGTGAAGAAATTCTTCCCAACGTCCAGCCTTAAACTCCTCTGGTGCAGCTTAAGACTGTATCTTCTTGTCCTGTCAGTGTTGCCTGGGACAAGAGACCGACCCCCCCCTGGCTACACCCTCATTTCAGGCAGTTACAGAGAGTGACAAGGTGTCCCCTGAGCCTTTTCTCCAGGCTAAACACCCCAGCTCCCTCAGCTGCTCCTCACAGGACTTGTGTGCCAGACCCTTCACCAGCTCTGTTGCCATTTTCTGGATATGCTCCAGCACCTCAATGTCCTTCCTAAATTGAGGGGCCCAGAAATGGGCACAGCACTTGAGGTGTGGCTTACACTAGTGCTGAGAACAGAGGAAGAATGACTTCCCTGGTCCTGCTGGCCACACTATTCCTGATCCAGGCCAGCATGCCATTGGCCTTCTTGGCCACCTGGGGACACTGCTGGCTCTTATTCAGGCTCAGGGGGAGGAAGAAGACATGATATTATCAGGTATGAGAAGAGTCCCACTTCACAAATAAGTGTACTTGACCTATGGTCTCTGTGGAACTTCATGTACAGATTGGAAAATGGACAAGGAAGAAGAAAGATGTATGCCATGCTCCAGAGTCTGATGCTACAAAGTACTTTACATGTATGATTCTGAGTGAGTCGCTTAAACTGCTGCTTCCAAGATGGTTTTTAATTGTGAATCCTCCTATGTCATAGAAGAAATGGAAATTTATGTTTTGTGTTCAAAATCTAGGGATCTGTATTTCACCTCAGAAATTACCCAAAAGCTGGACGACAAACCAACAAACATTACAATTTCATAGAACCATAGAATAAATAGAGTTGGATCTCTCATGATCGAGTCCAACTCCTTGCCCTGTAAAGGGGCACTCCAAGAATCACACCCTGGGCCTGAGAGCATTGTCCAAACACTTCTTGATTTCAGACAGGGTTGGTGCTGTGACTCCCCACTTCCATGGCAAGTCTGTTCCAATGGTCAATCACCCTCTGAAAACCTTTTAGCTAATATCAAACCTAAACTTCCCCTGACTGAGCTTTAGACAATTTTTTTTGAGTCCTGTCACTGGTCACAAGTGAGTCTTGTCACTAATCTCACAGCAGAGATCAGTACCTGCCCTCTGCTTCCCGTCATGAGCATGTTAAAGACCACAGTAAGCTCTCCTATTCTCCAGCTAAACAGACCAAGTGATCCCAGTGGGCTTCTCCTCAAGAGTTTTCACCATCTTTGTAGCTTTCCTTCAGACTCTCTGTAACAGCTTTATGTCTGTTATATTGTGGTGCCCAAAACCGCACACAATATTCAAAGTGAGGCTGCCCCAGCTCAGAGCAGAGCAGGACAATCCCCTCCCTTGCCTGGCTGGCCATGCTGGGCCTGATGCCCCCCAGGACACGCTTGGCCCTCCTGGCTGCCAGGGCACTGCTGGCTCATGTTCCACTTCCCACTGACCAGCACACCCAGGCCCCTTTCCATGGTGCTGCTTTCCAGCATCTCATTCCCTAGATTGTCATCCAGGGTTGCCCCATCCCAGGAGCAGAATCTGGCACTTTCTCTTGTTGAACTTTATATGGTTGGTGATTGCCTATTCCTCTAATTCGCTGAGGTCTCTCTGCAGGGCCTCCCTGCCCTCGAGGGAGTCAACAGTTCAGGAAGCATTACTGAGTATTCCTTCAAGTCCTTTGTCCAAGTTGTTAACGATGTTGAAGAGAACTGGGCAGAAAACGGAGCCCTGTGGAGCCCCACTGGCGACAGGTCACCACTCTGATGTCACCCCATTCACTATAAGCAATTGTGCCCAACTTGTGAGCCAGTTGCTCACCCATTATGTAACATGATCATTGAGATTTATGCCAGACATTTTGTCCAGAAGGATAATGGGAGTGACAATATCCAGAGTTTTGTTCAAGTCCAGAAAAAATATATTTACTGGCTTTCCTAAATCATCTATGTGGGTTACATTGTCATAAAAGGAAATCAGGTTCAATAAACAGGACTTTCCTCTCATGAAGCTGCGATGGTTGTGACCAATGACCGCATCGTCTTTCAGGTGTTTCTATACCTCCCTGAATAATCTTCTCCATAACTTTACCCGGCACTAAACTGAGATGGACAGGCCTGTGGTTTCTAGGGTCCTCCTCGCCCTTCTTGAAAACTGGGACAAAGTTAGCTAGCTTCCAGTCAGCTGGGACATGTCCAGGTTCCCAAGACCTCAAAAACAGAGAGAGGTTTTGCAATGACATTAGGTAGCTCTGAGGATTCTTGGATGTACCCATCAAGTCCCATAGATCTGTGGGTGTAGCAGGATGCTCTGCCCAGAATGAGATAAACCAACTCTAACAATGTCCTATTTGCAAAACTACCAGTGGTGAATGGAGAGAGGTGTCATTCAGCTTTGTGTTGAACAATGCTGAAACCAGTCTGACCCATCAATAACAAAGTTAAACAATTGGAGATTGAGGTGAGGATGTGGTAGACGAGATAAAGTACCCTGATAAAGGAATAAATAAGTGGCAGACACTACTAATAATTTATCTAAAGCTGCTGAGCTGACACAACTGGCCTAGAGACATATGACTGACAGTGAATAATTTTAAATATAAAAGCCTAGTTCTACCTTTTAATAGAAGAACATTCTAATATATGTCTGCTTGGAATATTTGTGGAGATTCCTCCCTCGAGTGGGGATGATGCTCAAGGTTACTTCAGGAGGCTGAGCAAAAGACGCTTGCCCATGATTGTTGGAAGAGGTAAGTAATGTCAATCTCTATTTAATAATTGGGTTTACTGGCTTTAATACAATTGCTTTAATATTGCTTATACAGTGCATTGTACTATTGTAGTAGCTATAGTTCCTATACCGTGTGGTAAATAATTCTGGTTGAATCTATTAGTCTAATCATTATCATAATAAATAAGTTATATTTATATAAATATATCTGGTTTGCCATCCTTCATCATGTGGGAGAAAGTTGTCTTAAAGGTTCAATTAAACCTCTATAATTCTTTGCACATAAACTATTTGTTGCACTCCACTATGGGGAACTGTGAGGAGTTCTTTCAAAACAGACGGTCTAGGATGAAATTAAGTCAAACAAGACAGTAGTTATCTGAGAAACATTTTTTGGTAACAAAGAGCGAGTTATCCTACAAAAGAGTATTAGAAAAGACAGAAAAGAAGGAAGGAAAATGAAAAAGGATGGGGAGAGAGAGCGGGGGAGACTAGGGAGCCGGCCAGGAGCGGCGGGCACTACCCGGAGCCGTCGGGGCGCGCCGGTGTCGGGCGGGCGGCGCTGCTGCCGCTGCCGAGCTGCAGCTGCCGGGGAGGGCCCGCGGGCAGCCGGGCACGGCCTCAGGGAGGGACGGGGCGCTGCACTGCAGTGCGGTGGGGATCGTGGCGGCGGCTGGATCGGCCAAGCGGGGTTAGAGGCGGGCAGCAAGGCAGGAATGGAGCAGGCAGGGCGTCGGTCCGGAGCGCAGGGAGGCAGGGCATGAGGCGGCTGGGACAGGCGAGGGGAAGGGCAGGACACCGGCTGCACGCAAGGCTCAGAGATCAGCTGGGGTCCAGCCAAGGACCCAGCGAGAGGAAGGGCGAATACGTGAGGGAGAGCGAGGGCCAGCGAGAGCAGAAGAGCCAAAAGGCAGGCTGAGGCCAGTGCAAAAAGGACAAAAACAGGCTAGAGCCAGAGTAAGAAGCGGGCCTCAAGCCTGGGCAAAAAGACAAGACCAAAACCCCCAACTTCGAAAGCCCTGACTCCAAAAGCCTGAGTCAAAAAAGCCCCAGAGCTTGTGACTCAGTTATTTTTATGCTCCCTGTCTCCTCCCAAGGTCTGCCTGCTGTCAGCCCCTCTGGAGGGTACAGTGTCCCTGCTGATCTCCTGCTGCCTGCCTGTCCCATGTCAGACATGAACTGGTTGCCAGGCAGAGTCTCCCAGAGACAAGGCTTTCTTCCATCTTCTCCTGGTCCACTCGTGCAGGTGGCACATGTGCAGCTCCTCCCCCACAGGCCTCGGACAACCAGTGTTGAGACAGAAATAAATTGTCTCCTCGCACCAGTGACAAAATCTGGGCCTAAGCTGGGATCCAATTGAACCTTCACTCCTCTCCAAGAAAAAGTTCAGAAAACATGGGCGTCCTTTCTACACCTTGTGTGACTCAGCAGTCAGCTTCCATATTAAACTTTGTCTGAAGCTTCCCCTCTGCCTGTGACACTGGGTCACTGAGAGAATCCTGGAAGGAACAAAAGAAAGTCTTGTTTTTCCTTTGTAATGCTCCACTGTTACAGACAAAATCTTCTAAACATTTAGCTGTACTTCTACCAACCTACCTGAGCATCAACTGCCTCATCTTTTCAGATGCAAAATGTCTTGATCTACTGCTGGAGGATTTTCTTAAAAGAAACAGGATATGTCTTGCTGATTTCAGGACTGTTCTTAAATATGCTTCAAGTTATTTCCTCAAATAACAAAAATTGCATCTTCCTAATTAAATGTTTGAGCTGCTGACAAACTGCTACATTTTTTCATGTTTGATGTTAGAAAATGCTAAATACTTTAACTGAAACTTTGAAAGTATTTAGCATGAGGCCTGAATGATGTGATTTTCCACTTGGATGGTTTAGGTTGGGCAAGCTACTATGAAATTGAAAATCAGGTCTTGGAATGATAAATATTTCTTTGACTTGTGAATGATTCAGAAAAACAACAAAGAAGTATCTCCTTTCTGTAATCCTGTATTTTTTCCCGCTTGACCTGAACGCTGTTAATGATTCCCTGGGGAGTACAGACCTAGTTCCTGCCCCAACTGTACGTGGACCTTATGAGGGTAACAGCGTTTTCTCCTTTCTGAGGGCAACAGCAAGGGATGGCATCTGTTCTGCTAATCCTTTGCAGAACCACAGAAGGATCTGAAAGCAGAAGAGATTTCCTCCTCACTGCCTAGCTTGAATGAGTTATCAAGACAAATGTACTCTATATGTTATCCCATTTGCCTGAGCTCCCACCAAAGGTCTGCTACAACATCAACAAATGCTTGGCTTTAAAAGCTAGACTGAAAGTACACAGATGGTCACAAAAAAAAAATATTCCAAGATGTTTTGCTGAGACCTCAAAAACCCTTACTGGGGATTAAAATGTAGTAAGTGAATTCATTAGAAGTCAAGTGCACTGGCCATTACTCTGGAAGAAAAAGAGTCATTTTATCTTGCAGCTGTAGGTCACACAGATAAATTTTTCCTTTTTAATGTAGTACTTAAAATCTCCTGTCTTTGATGGGATGTTATAAATGTCAGGATTTTTTTTTCAACTTTCCACTCTGTATTATCACACCCCTGTATTTGTTTAAAAAANAAGAAAAGAACCCAGAGAAAGAAAAGAACCCAGAGTACCTCAGGAAGCAAATTCTTATTTCAGGACTTAAACAAGGAAGAAATACTCATAGATATGTATAACCTCAAGAGATAAGATAATTAAAAAGTCAATACACATCATAACCCTGAACACCAAAAATGGAGATTTGAGAGAGATGCAGTTTATTACAGCATAAATGTCATTAAAGTACGAGACAAATCTATGCTAACTCTCAAAGTATACTATACACTGTAACTTTTCTCATAAAATTAATATAAACAGTGAACAAACTTTGAAGGCTTTAACTTCAGTCCTGAATTTCTTTCATTGAAATACAGAATAGTTCAAAGTCAAGCACTATGTGAAGCGATTTACTTTGCTTTTATGAAAGGCATTATAGAAATGTCACTCTATTGTATCTTACTGTATTTAAGAATTAACTACTGTAGTACAGCCACAAGAGATGAATATATGTACTGTGATCAACCCCATCAATTACTACTCACCAGCAATTAATGTAAAGTACTCTTGAGAAAAAAGAGATTTGAAGACAAAGGGGTAAACACATTATTTAAAAAGGAGTTGCATTTAATCCTAGTTTTTTTTCACTCTAAGATAACCTTATACTACAATATTTTCTTTTTAATAATAACAGCCTTTCAATTAAATGATGCAATCAGTATGCCACAAGCCGTGTCTTTCTTTGGTAGGAGGAGTTAGAAGCCCCAACATTCAATTGACCTGTTTCCAAATAATCTACAGGAAAAAATGAAGATTAAGTCCTCTAACAAGAGCAGTTTTCACAGCATAGCATACAAAGAGAAGGATTTGGTAAAAAGATGAGAGGGCAAGCCGCATTGTGCTGGCTCACTTAAATCTTATTTCCAATTCACTAAATGTGTTATTTGACTTGGCAAGTGAGTTGGTATGTGTATTAGATCAGCAGGGAGCCTAATCAAGGAGATGCCAAGTTTGCTGCTGCCCCTCTGTGCAGCATTAGCCTCAACTAGTGACCTTAAGCAAAGTGGGTGGTTGAACCCAAAAGAGAATAGCGTTAACTTTTGCTTGAAGTTCAGCCTGATTTGAAGTCTCCCTTTGTGCGTTATTAAAAAAAATGCAAAAAGCATTCAACAGAACTGAATCTAGTCTGCTCAGCACCATCTTCACATGCAAGGCTTTATAGAAGCCTGCTTCCATTAATGCTGACACATGCAAAATAAATGAAAATCATTAACTCAGCTAAAGCACTTGATTTTGCAGTTGTAGAACAATTCACTTTGTAAAACAGTAACTTGAAGTTGGGGGTTTTGAATTTTCTTTTTTTTAAAATCCAGATAAGCTGCTAATTTGTTAACTGCTGCATAAATTATTTTCAAATATTAAATAAGTCTCAAAAAACCCAAAAATCATACAACAACACCTATGCAGCACTATTTTTATATCCTTATTTTGCTAGCCATTTGGTGTACACAATGTTTTTTAACATTTTCCGCATTTACAGATCCAGAGAGATTAGTGTAAGCCTGCTCTTTCCAGTTTTTCTCAACTAAATTTTATTCAGTCAATTCATCTTGAAAAAACCTGACATTAAAAATAAGGATGTCTTTTTGTCTTAAAAATACTTAACAAAAATTTCTGGGTTTAAGTATTGTAAGAGATAGGTTTTTTTAATATTTATGTTTTTCATGACCTCTGTTTCGAGTAAAGTCAAAATTTATATAAAATAATGGATTTTATAAAATAAAATCCTTAAAATAATGCTTCAATGTTTCTTTTACCAGGTGTAGCTTTTCTCTGCAATGCTCTTTTAGGTTGAAGATGCAGCTCAGAGAAATTACCAAAGGACATTCTATAAATAGTGTTAATGAATTGCTCTTGTAAATTTTCAGTGTTTTCATTGTTTTTCCAATCTTATTTTTACTCAATTTTTAAGCTAAGTAGCAGAATTAGTTTTCTATCCTTTTCTCCATTAAGGATCTTTCTGTATCTCTACCAGTTATTCAATTATTCTCTACTCCCCAGTATGTTTGTATATGTTCTCACTTAGCTCTAGAAAAAAAAGACTTTTTCTTCCAATCCAGTTCCAATCCACATGAATCAAGAGAACTTCATAAATCCCCCCTCTCCAACTTCTTATGTAAAGCTCTGTGTTGTGTATTGGAGCTGCACTTCACATTTCATTTTAGCTGTGCCCTGTGCCTGTGCTGTTTCTTTCTCCCAGTCAGGTATATGACATAGACAGTTGCACCACATTCAGCTCTTCTGTTATTAAATTGCGCAGTTCTTAGAGTCTAGTATTCCTCCATAACCACAACAAAGAAAACTGGATTTGCTGGGGAAGGATATTACATAAGATCTCCTACTCAACAATAAATAGCAGATTAAGTAGACAGATGTAAAATGTAATCTATTTTTCTAGCACAGCATAACTTCTTTCATTGTGTAATGAACAGTCAGGAAAAAATCTCCCCCCCCCATAATTGCAGGAATAGCTTATCAGAAACAATTACTAATAGATAAAAACTATACTTCAAACAAATTGTTTCTATTCAAAGGACAGAAAATTTCACAAACTTTCACTTGCCTCAGGTGATATATAAACAATATAAAGGTATATTCATTACAATTTCCAGCCTTGGAATTTTGGGCCAGGTCACTGGGTTTAACACGGTAATGAACTCCTCCCCTTGTCCCCAACTTGTCTGCAACAAGGGGTTCCTACTGTAGTCTGTCATTAATATAGTACACCTCTTACTCCTCCATCGACTGCAGGGGGACAGTCTGCTTCATCATGGTTCTCACCATGGGCTGCAAGGGAAGCTTGGCTTCCCCTGCCCCAGGGTGGGGTCCCATCCATGGGAGCAGCCCACCCTGAACTTCACTTGCCAGGTAAATGCGGGAAAAAATAGTCTCTGTGTATGTAGAACGCTTCCCACAGGCTGTAGCTCTTCACAAACTGCTCTGGTGTGGGTTCCCCATGAGGTCACAAATCCTGCCAGCAGACCTACTCTAGCAGAGGCACCTCACACATCACATCCTCCTACTGGCATTCACCTGCTTTGGCATGGGGTCCTCCATGGGCTGCAGATGAGTCTCTGCTCCATCATGGATTCATCACACATCACAGTCCCTTCAACTCAAGTTCAGACAGAAGCTTCAGCCTGTCCAGTACAGCAGCACAGAAAACAGCAGCAATATCCTGGCCATCTTCCAGCCCAGGAGCATCACCATGGCTGTTATCAGAATGTTCCCAGGCACAATACACTGAGGTGATCACTACAGCGAGCAATGAAAGTAGAAAGCAGCCACTAATGAGCACTAGACTCTAATACACAGTCAGGAGAGTAGGCCCCATGGCAAGCACTGCTCATTACTAACCAAACAGCAGCAACAGCTGTAAATTGAATCTAGCACACCCCAATCAAATCTGTTGTTGTCCTGAACCCTTTGTGTACCCAGTTAGGCATCAAAAAGGACTGTTGTGGTTTAACCCCAGCTGTCAGTCAAGCCTTGTGAAAGTTCTCTTACTCCATCATCAGCAAGATGAGGGAGAGAATTGGAAGAGTAAAAGTCAGAAAACTTGGGATTCAAGATAAAGATAGTTTAATAGAGAAAGCAAAAGCTGCACACACAAAGCAAAACAAGGAATTAATTCACTGCTACCGACAGGAGAGCAGGTCTTCAGCCATCTCCAGGACAGCAGGGTCCCACAATGCATTATGATTACTTTTAAGATACGCACCATGAAATGTTACCCTTTTCTCTTTCTTCTCTCTACTTAATATATTAAGCAGGATGTCATATGGTCTGAATACCCCTCTGGTCAGTTTGGGCCACCTGTCACAGCTTGTCTCCTCCCATACACACTCAACTTCCTCACAAGTGTGCAAACAGCAGAAACAGCAGAAACAGCAGAAACAGCAAAGCCTTGTCTTTGTGTAAGCCCTCTGCAGCAATAACAAAAACACCTCCATATTATCAGCTGTGTTCAGCACAAGTCCAAAACATAGCCCATTACCAGCCAGCCACTGTGAAGAAAATTAACTCTACTGCAACTGAAAACAGCACAGACAGAAAGTTTGATTTCTTGATAAAATGATTGATAGGAAAACAAGTAACTTTAATCTAGTGACTACATGGGTAGACCATGTGAGCCTCCTTGACTTTGCCTTATACATCAGAAAGAATAGGAAAAATCCACAGTCGTATTATGGCTTAGCAGGAATGTAGCAGTTGTGCCACACTTAGAAGATAATTACCTGGAAGATGTAATAGGCAAAAAATATAAACAAACCCCGTTGCTGACAGAACCAA
>VZUA01015213.1:0-10909 GCA_013401035.1 Horornis vulcanius
CACACACACACAGGCACACACACACAGAGAAAGGGAGAGTTTATTTCCTTACCGTGCAAATCCTGTCTTCTCTGCATCCTGTCTGTCCGGGATCTGATCATGAGGCGGATCCCTTACCTGTTTGGCCTAGGATGCCTATTTCCAACAAGTGGCTTTGTTAAAAATTCCGATTCCATACCTCAAGCCAGTGTTTGACAGGTGAAAAGTGCTTCTTAGAGCACTGACTTTTATATGTAAATGTACATTATATAGAATCGTAGAGTCATCGGGTTTGGAAGAGACCTTTATGATCATCCAGTCCAAAAATCAAAATCACCCAGCACCAGATCCAAATACCTCATAAACACCTCCAGGGATGGTCACTCCATCACCTCCCCAAGCAACCTATTCCAATGCCTGCCCATCTGAGCAGTGAAAAAACATTTCTAATACCTAATCTGAATCTCCCCTGTCTCGGCTTATGGCCACTTCCTCTGGTCGTGTCACTGCAGTAACAGAGACTGGCCCCCACCTCCATTAGAACCTCTTTTCTGGTAGTTGTAGAGAGCACTATCTACATAGATATACATACATACATACATACATACATACATATATATATGTAATCAATACTTCCCATATTACTTTTATACCAACTTGGTGGTATTGGTTTAAGAAGGCAGAATGACACAGGAGAGACATAGTTGCTACCCAAAACAGTGGCAGTCTTGCATCCGAGTTTCTGTTTTGTGATGGCCACAGTCTGTGTGGAAGAGCTGTTAAATGAGCTGCCAAGGCCAAAAGAACAGGTGTACCTACAGTCAGCATTTGTTTAATGCAATCTGTTGTTTTCCATCACTGTAAGACCTGCAAGACTCTGTGGTTTATGGGGAAATACATAAATAGAGATTTCATTATGCTGTAAACTAGCAAATTGCATATGGTTTACAAGGCAATTGAATTCTCATTACTACAATCAATACCTTGCATTTATCTTTATTTTAAATTAAGAGTAGTTAGAATAATTATATAAACTGGAGACTTATGTAGGGGAAAATCTATTTCCAAATCTCAGTGTTAGGGATCATTAAGAAAAGTAAGGCTGATACTCAGCATTTATATCTCTAGAGTATTTCCTAAAACAGAAAAACCTCTGTTGTTCAGTCCTTCACCATGACTTACACAGGCAGTGACCTACAAAATGTAACATCTGCCAGTACACAGAGTTCTGGTGAAACAGCAGAATTCAGCCCCAGACTCAACCTTTGCAGGGCGAGGAGCTGTGGGGCCACGCAGAGTAGATGCCATAATTATTTGTATACGTTAAACTGTTCATCCTTTGGCACCTTTCTATAGATGTTTTGTAAATTTATATTGGAATTCTTTGTGGAGAGTATAATTAGCAGAACACTGTTTAACGTCATGGTTAATGACTTCCTGGAACATTTGATTAGAAAATTAATCAGGCTATGTGTGCGTATGATAAAGCTGTTTAAATGGACCTCCTAATTGCACTGTGGTAGAACACAATGGCTTGTGCCAATATATCACTTTCAAGGTACTGTGTTGCAATAACAGAGAAATACTGAAGGGAATAATTTATCAGACAGTTTTACTAAGCCAAAAGTAAATGTTAGTACTTTTGATCTATTATTATAATTTTATGCTACCCTTCTTGTCCTCGTTGGATGTTTCACAGTACAAGTACACTGTTGCAATAGCTCAGTTTACCAAGATTAATCATGACTGAGGAAAAATTGTGAGAAAGAAATGCATCACTAATACTAAAATTGTGCAGATTCTGCTTAGTCATAGCATGCATATTGTCTGGGGGATGCAAATAGCTTGGCCATTTTGCATTATTTTTGTTCTGGAATGAGAATTTTTCAAATATAAAAGTCTGAGACAAAGTAAGTGCATAACGTTAACCATGGATATTTGCAGAAGTAGTCCTTTAGATTGATGGATTCATTTAGGCTTTTAGCATTCTGTTCCATCTCTCTCATTTATTTTTTTAATATACTGCAACTCATGACTTTAAAAAGAATGCCTCCTAATATTCATTGTTCCAGGGAGGCAGTTTTTCAAATACATTCCTGTGCAAAGTATTTCAAAGCTGGCCTTTGTGTTTAGGCAGTTGTCCACGATTCATTTGGAGACACCTAATTCTTTCCTATAAGAAGAAGATAAAAGTCAATTAACTGTTCTTTCAAGAGGTTCATCGCTTTGAACTGTCACATAAAAGTTATGAAGGATTTTGTCAGAAATGTTGTTGTTTTTACAAAGCAAGCACACAAGTTTAATACTACTCTATTTAAGTATGCTTACAAGGAAAACCTTCTTAGCCTCAGTTCCTTGTGGCTTGGCAGAGGCAAGCAAATGGCACATGTCTTTTCAGGAAAATGGCTTCTTCTTTCTGCCATGAAATGCCCCAAACAGGTGATTCCAACCCAAATCCCTCAAACTTGCATAGCTATTTGTAAGTTTTACCAGTTGAATATGTATCTTATACCTTTCCTACCACTTTATTCAAAAAGTTAATACAGGAGTTACAAAAGGATATATGATTCTTAACTCATAATGCCAATAAAAATTACCTTAGAAAACCATGGCCTGTCTTCGGGTCTTATAGAGGCAATTGTTGCTTGTTTCATCTAAGAAAATCTTTAACAGTTGTATTTTTATATTGCAACAACACTCATTAATATTTTTAGTTTATTGCAATGTAATATCCATAAACGGAACCTGTGGATAAGATCTTACTTAATTTTCACAGCATGGGTGGCTCGCAAAACATATTATTCCATTATTAGGCTAATGGGAAGATAAAATCTCAAATTGTTCATATAGTCTAGCCTATAAAGTTGACTAAGGAACTTAGCTGTAAGTTTGTCATACTAATAAATTAACACATTTATGTTACAGTTATGAGAAAATTCATACTCTGTTCCAATAATAAAGTTTTATTGACAAAAAATTGCTTTAGTTTTTTATTCCTGTAAAACAATTATTTTGGTTTTTTTGCACATAATTTGATTGTCACTTAGTGTCACTGCCACTGTAGTAGTATCATGAGAATCTGGAATAGGAAAGAACTGAAAATTTGCTGGCTAATACGATATTAACCTTAAGCTCTTACAAGAGAAAAATGTATTAGACATTTTCTGATATATGATTATGGATATGAACTTAGTTGTAAAAGGTTAGAGAATTATAACTGCTAAAATGTGACAAAAAGAAGTTTTGGTTTTGATAGTCTTCATAAAGGATTGAATTTTTCCTCTGCTTAAGCTCATGATCAGGATAACTTCTGTTTGTTACAAATCTGTTTAAAGAGATTCTGAGAACGGAGTTCAGGCTAAATGCTTGTCGTGGGTAACACAGAATGTTATTATATTCCATATCTCTGCTCCAAACGTGTTCCTGTCTTTTTAAGACCCAGCACGGCAAGAACTGGGGTTGCAGGGCAGTGGGGAGGTGCCGTCCCGCGGTCCCTTTCCAAGGCTGGGGCACCTGAGCCAACCTGCTCTGGCGCCTGGCAGTGTTTGCCGAAGGTGGAGGCTCTGCTTCAGAGGGGCTTGTTCTGGGCACTTGGCTTTTTGCTTCTTTGGTGTTTTGTTTGTTTTTCTGGCCTTGCAGCAGTAGCCACTCACTGATTCGCCATCACAGACCGTTTCGGAGCGAACTTGCCGAAGCGAGCCGGTTCCGGGGGCTGGATCACCCAGCCAGCCTTGGGGCCGACAGAGCGCTCCGCCCGCCCCGCTCCGCCCCAACAGGCGGGGTGGGGGCGGGCAGCAGCACCAAGGCCAGCGGAACCCAGAGGGCAGCAGGCGGAGCGCCCGGTGCTGAGCCACGTCCGCCAGCGCTTCTCATCGGCCGCCAGAGCTCCTGCAGTAGCTTCTACCTTCCTGGAAGTGTTCTTTTTGCCGCCTTCTTGTCCCTTTGTTTCCCAGACCACACGGTCACCCGTGGCGGGCTGTCAGAGACTGGAAAAAAATTATCTGTTTCGGGACATCTTGGGAAGCTTGGGATGTGTGGTAGGGGGTGGGTCAGAGCTTGTTCTTGTGAGGGGTGCCCTGTCCGCGATACCCCCCAGCCGTCCAGGGTGTGTCAGTCGGAGAGCCCCGAGGCTGGCTTGACCCGACTCCTGCCCTGAGTGGCCCAGAGTCCCTAAGTGCCACCTGGGAGAAGGGCCCTGGATGGGCCAAGGCTTTAAGAAGTCTGACCACAGCGCAAGCCTGTTGTCATCTTGGGGATGTACGTTGCTGCAAGCCAGGAGCTGGGACCTATGACTGGTTTTCTATATTTTTCCTGCCTTTTTGTTTTTCTCCCTTTCTTCTTCTAGCTTTCTTCTCACAGAACATGACATCAAATGGGTGTAAAGGTTTTCTGTGTTCAGTGGGCTAAGTCTGTGCTAAGTGATGTTAGTTGCTTTTACTCTTTTGCTAATGTTCCTTTATTTTCTATGGTTTGCCAGTAAACTTTTGTGTGTTTTTTACCTCTTGAGAATATCTGGTTGGGATTATCTCCTTTGCATCTACGAGGAGCAAAAGAATCTTGGTTAAACCCTGGAATTAAGTAGCTGGGGTGTCACATGGGTGCCCTTGAAAGGGTCTGACACCATTCTCCCTTTGTCTCCCTACATGCGGTTGGCAGTGGGGGTCACATCTTGCAAGAGATTTGGAAACATTTTGGGTGCTTTTTTGTTCCCCTGGAGATGGTGAGAATTAACAATTTTCTACTAGTGATTATTCACTAGATAGATTATTTTTTGTCTTTTGCTGTCTTGCTTGTTAGTAAATAGTTACTTTTTCCACTTATATTTACTCATATTCATTCCTTATTTTTAGAAAGCAGTTGGTTGAAACTAAGGGGAGGTAACTCATTTTAGAGAGTCTGCTTCTTTAAATTGTCTTAAACCAAGACAGTGCTAAAAAATAGTAATTTTCTTTTATGCTCCCTGGGCTCTTTTTTGGTAACAAGACCAGTTTTCTCATGTGGTGCTTTAAGAATGTATGATGCCACTTGTCTTACGATGTATCTCTTTTAAAGCCCTGCTCTTGGTCTCATCTGTCTTGGCTGCCCAGTATGCTATGTACAGTTGGAAGTACTCAAAACAATTGTTTGCCATCATTCATTGGCACCCTGGCAGACAAGTAGTGTGTGCTAGTTAATATTTGTGTAATATTTTTAGCAGAAGTAGAGAGGGACTTAGGACAAATAATTAAAGAAAATGCTGCCTTGCCTAGTATGTCAAATTGTCTATAAAGACAAGCAGCTTTGAGCCATTTCAATCACAGCGTTGGTAAAACTGAACTCATCAGACCTCTTGGCACATGTATTTCTTGTATCTTAAAAATATCTGAACTAGAGTCTTCATAAAACTGTTCTTTTCTTCCCTTTCTTATATAAAAAGTATTATGGCTGTATTTCAGGAAAATATTATGGTCATATTTCTTGCCATTCATTTCTGCTACCAGCAGAAATACTTTGGGAAACCAGAATATCCTTGATTTCCATCCCAATTCTTTATTGCTAGGAGTCCTGGTCTGTCACACTTGCACAATGTTATCAGTGCTAAGTGTCAATGGAATATGTATCTTGCAGCAGTTATAAGAAATACTTGGATTTTAGAGAAGCACAAACTACTTCAGGGCTATTCTTCATGTTTGCCTGGCAGTAATTTCCAGACACTTAAAAACCATCTGATTAGATGACTCAAGCTGAAATGAAGTTTCCACTGAGAGTTGTGTCTAAAATACTACAATACCTTTTTTCTTATTACGTAAGAGTTTTTACTGAAGAAAACAACAAAGCAAGATCCTGCAGGTTTTAGAAGAGCCCCATGTATAGCTGTCTTTACTCCAAAATGGACAGACAAGAAAGGCATCCCTGAGGACAGCATATGTCACAGTCCTATCCTTTTTGAAATTTCAAACAAAATTTAACATGCAATGGATTAATTTTCTCTTTTTTGTAGTTAGAATTTAAGGCCTTTCAGAAATAGTTGTGGTCTGAATAGCACCATTCTCCTTCTTGAAGCTTTCAAAGTCACCCTATGAAAGATGAGGATATAAGAAGTAGGAAAGCAGTTTGCTTCATCAATTTATTGTGGATTACATATTGCTAATAATTTCTCACAAAATATTTTAGGCTAGCCTCTCATTCAGCTGAGGAAATCTAATATACCTCCTTCAAGATACTGCCTGGATGGGGAAAAAAATCAGTAAAGAAGTCCATTATACAGTCCATCAAATAGATCTTTATGAGGATACTTGAGATGTGATTTGTGGCACTATTTAGGATACATTGCATACTAGATTATTATAAAGTTCAGGTTTGTAATTTAATTATGGACCAAATTATCTTCAGTTCTAACTTTAGTTGAAGTGACTAGGCCAAGCCTGACAGGTGATATAAATTGTAAATGGTCTGAGTGTCATGGGCCGCAATAAAGGCTGTGTTACATAATTTTATACTTCACGTGGGATTTTCAGAGCCGCCTAAAGAATTAAATTAGCTGTTCCAACCTTCTCTATTCTATTGCTATGCTATTAAGTGTTCCCAGTAAAATTATTGCAAACATTCAATATTGTCCAAAAGAAAATAAATATGTTTTCAGAGGATAAAATCATGCTGAAGTTTTTTTGTGAATATAAGGGCCCATAGAAATGTGATCAAGTTTAGCGATTTTTTCAGGGCATTCA
This sequence comes from Horornis vulcanius, assembly GCA_013401035.1. Classification (NCBI taxonomy): domain Eukaryota; kingdom Metazoa; phylum Chordata; class Aves; order Passeriformes; family Scotocercidae; genus Horornis; species Horornis vulcanius. Next base: position 6,687 of record VZUA01015213.1, read on the forward strand.
CTGCAAAGATTTTAAGCGTTCTGTCAGAATTCTGAGATGTAATTATCTTCCATTACTTCCTGATAACTCTTGAAATTCCTCATAGCTTTCCTTTTTTAATATACTTCTGTATTTTTTATGATTCACTTTCCAAATTTCCTTCTAAGATTCTGTCTTTCATTTTTCCTTGTGATAATTTATATTACTCTCTACTAGGGCATGATACAGTTTGCTTTCAGAAATCCCTTATTTTCTTTTGACAGATGTATCATTTTAAGAGAGAGGGAGGGAGGGAAAGAGAGATAAACACATATATGTATGTGCATATATAATGCTTTTTATGCATCAGTTATGTATTGCAGAAGTCTTGAAATTGACTATAATTTGTTTATATACCTTTTATTTCTCTTGGACTGATTTTTCTTATTCTAATCCATCTTGAGTTTCTCAATCTACTTTTTCCTCTTGTAAGAGTAGTTGATATAATCATATTATGGTTACTGCAACTTAATATTCAGTTACAGTAAGTATTGTACATGTAGATTAAGAAAGAAGTTTCCTCTTGCTTTTAAAAAAACAATATATATCATTTGGGGAAATTCCTGAAATACATTCTATATGAAACATAATCAGCCATGTTGCGGGTAACAGAAGTCACTCTGTTGCTATACAAACTGTATATTATTTTTTGATGCTCTGTTCTTTGGCAAGTTTCAATGGACAACTTGATTTTTAATGGCTTTTTAATGCACATAGTCTTAGATTTCTACAGTGCAATGCACTGCCTTTCTTATGTTAAATAGTAGCTTCATCTCTTGTCATAGGATGATGAAGAGTGTAATTGGAGGGTGTACTTTGCATCACAAGTACTTTTCCAGTGCAGCACAGCTAAGCTTAGGGTTTTTTTTTCCAGGAAGTTTCTTAAGTTTTATGACAGTGTGAATCAGAACAAACTTCATAAGTTTCCATCTTCCTTCACCTATGTTATAATGAATGAAAGCTGTTGGTTAAGGAAAATTTCCCACTTTCACTTATTTTTACAAAGTATATCTGCAGAAATTGAGAGATGGTTGTTGGATTGTGATACAGAGGTTATCCTGTAGGACCTAGAGGTGCAATTAGTTCTCAGATATGTGTTTGAGGGGAGAGAGGCAAGTGAAAGAAATTGTATTGTAACAATTACAGGATTGCCCCTCAGCTGGCCATAGGCAAGGGTCTCAAGATGGTTTTGGTTCATTTTATGGCAGCCTAACCAGAATGGACACTTACGAAACCAAGGTGTATTTGCAAGAAAAGTAGAGGCCAGTTGACCTTTTTTCTGTTACCTTATAAATGGAAAATTTAGAGAGAGCAGATCAGCCTCTGCTGAAGTGTCAGGGCATGGTGAGCACCAGCTTTCCTTAAGGGATGTGGTGCTGAGGGAGATACCGTAGCAAGCAGGACCAGGGGCCTTGCTAGCCAGGGCCCATCCCACTGACCCCAGCCGAGGCAAGAAAGACCAGCCCAGAGGTGATAGGTTTAGCCAATAGTCCAGACTGTCAGGCGACTTTGTGATGATGAAGCAAGTCTGAGGAAGTCAGGCCAAAAATCAGGGTCAGGAACAGTTCCAGTGACTGTAACAAGGGTCTGGAGATGATTGGGTGTATCCACAGTGATGAAACACGAGAAGTTGGGGAGTCACATACAGAGCAGGATCAACAGGGTTCATATCTGGCAGAGTGAAAGTCTGTCTTCTTTTCTAGGGTGTGACACATACAGGAGTCCATCATGTGTGTGCATCCCATGAATAACTTCTTGAGGCTCAAGAGCTTTGTTTGTTAGTTCTACAGCCACCCTTAATCTGAAAGAAAAAAATTCCATCATTATAAGTGTGCCTATTAGTATCTGAGAAGTAATGTAATTCCTTATCCCCATCCGTCTATGAAACTATATTTGTTTTCATTATTGAGTTCATTTCCCCTTGTATTGAACAATCATGCTAGTACCAGCAAAGAGGAAGTCTCCTCAAATAAGTAAGGAAAGCCTCTGACAAGTTTTAAAATCAAGCAGGAAGTCATCAAGAAGTCAGTCACTATACCCCACTAAGTGCTTGTAAAATTGTTATTTATCATATGTTTTGTGAGCTTCAAATCTGGACATGAGATAGATGCAGGTTTTCCATTTAGAAAAGCACCAACAAAGACCTCTTTTTGTCCCATTGAAAGAGAGGGAATATGAAGATCTATATGCATAGGCTTGCAGGATGCCGGGACATTAATAAAGGCAGCCAAAATGTGATAATCCAGATAACAGCATTTGGGTGGATGATACATACTTTCAAGCAGCTTTCTTTATATGAACTACAACATGGAAAAAGGAAGAATGTTGCCACAGAGGTGGCTTAAAATATACATGATTAAAAGCAGTACAGTGGTGAACTCTTTTTCATTTTTTGTGGGAAATAAGAGTAGATTACCAAGAAAGAGTATTTTTGGAAGAAGAGCATGCACAGGAGAAAGAGCAGGGCAGAGCTCATCAGCAAAAACAGCAGGCAGGCTTATGTATGGAATGTTGCTGAGAACTGAGTGCTGGAATGTACCCATCCCAAATAAACTGCATTGCTTTGGCATACCATGAGTTTGACTCATCCACCTTCCACCCCGCCTAAAACTGTGCTACTCATTCCAAGACTCCTGTCCCTGTAATGATCACTCCAGGTTCTGCTTAAGGGATGTGACTTCCCTGTGGACCTTCATGTCACAAGTCAGTAACCATACTGGGAACGAGTGACAATACAAATGAAATGAGAAAGTATTTTGAAATACTATGGTTCTGTAAAGCAAAATATGTGAGAGTTTTGTAGCATTTCTGTGTAGGGGAGATCCATATTCTCTGGCTAAGGACAATCTAATCAATAAAGAACTAAGATAGGCTCTTTCTATGATTAAGGAGTTAGCACTTAACTGAAGTTCTCACTTTTATCTAGTGCAGAAAAACTAACATCTACAAAAAGCAGTTCATCCACTCTTAAAATATGAATTTAAAACAAATGGAAGGAAGAACCTCTGGAGATCCTTCTGTGTCTTCACTGACTATAGAAGATGCTTTAATACCAGGTTTAGACCAGAAGAGTACATTTAAATGCTGAAGGCAGGTAAGGTAAATCTCATTCTCTCAAACTGTTCTGAGGATTTCAGCAATTTTCAGTCAATAAATTCACTCCCTTTCAATAGATTTTATTATACACATTCATATTAATTCAGAATCACAGGTATATTTAAATAGCAATGTTAATGACTCCTCGGAATTAACAATAAAATTCTTTTGTGATCCTCAGAGAATAAAATCTTGAATAATCACACTTCCAAGGTGATTATTCCACACTTCTTTGAAAATAGTTTTTGATAGTCTCAAAACTGAAGACAGATTTTTTTTCCTCTGAAAGGCGTAATGACTAGTTCCCTTACTCCTTTTTTCTGCAGGCTGTTATTATTATGGATATTAAACTACTTCAAAAACTGTGGGAAGTGTTAAGTTGCAAATATACTCTCCTGTTGTACAGAATTACTTGGATAATGATTAAAAGAATTAATGCTGCTACTAACCTAAGTGTCCTAAAACATTTTCTTGGCGAAATCTATTCCATCTTTCTGTTGTGTCTTTTTTTTCCCCTCTTTTCTGCTACAATATATTGGAGGTTTTTTTCTCACTTGTAGAGCTTCGCATTCAACCTTGGAAACTTTTGCAATATGAATAAATTAACTCTCTAATCGGTACATGACAGCAGTCCCATCATTAATTTGTTAGCTTTCAAAACAGGTGCCTTTGTGCCTTCTCTCCAGATGGCATTCAGTCTATGAAGAAGTCATATATAAGCATCTGCAAACAACTTAATTATTATTTTTTAAATCTTTCTTTAGAATTCTCCTTTGCCAATCTGCTCACAGAAGTGGAGAATTAAATACTGCCTCTCTCATTGTTATGTATTGCTCCTGATTTAGTCTGAATCTCCTCTCTGTCTTCCACAAAGAAACAGCAAGCTCTTGGGGCATTGTTTTTTTTTCCATTTGAAACAGCTCTGGCATTTTACAGTTATAAACGTCTTGATTAATATACAGAGCTTGGTACTTGTGTTACGTGTGAAGATTAGAAGACGTAAACTCTATTTGATTTCTAGACTTTCTCTGTTAGTTTCTGCCTGTGTCTACATGAGAAAATTCACCAGATCAGGTATATCAGAATAAACAATGCTTGCTTTCCATACT
>VZUA01015219.1:0-13046 GCA_013401035.1 Horornis vulcanius
GATTTAAAAAAAAAAATAAAAAAATGAGTATGACCTGTGGCAAAGAAGGTCTCAAAGGGATGGTTAGTGGACTGTTCACACATCATTTCTGTGTCAAGACAAACTTTGATGGGCAACATTACTAACTTAAGGCTGTTGCATGGTCAATTTAAGCTGATTGATGACCCCATTTCTATTTGTTCTAAATGTCTTGGACATCACAAAAGGACTTCTGCATCCTTAGGAAAGGTCAGGAGTTTAACAAACTGTACTGTTATACTACTTTGTCACCAGTGGAAGTGACTAGACATGGATTTATCAAACCAGTTAAGGGGGCAGTAGCCTCCTATGCTGCAGTTCAATTATGGTGTGTACATCAACAGTGTATTTGATATAATCATCCCATCCATGTTGGCCTCTGTCAAGCAATTCACCTAAGGGAGGCTAATAAATGTTTGTTGCAATGTTTTCTCTTGAAATAGATTGTAGATACAAGACAGGTTTCTTTCCACAAGAACGTTTCAAGGCACTTAGAATTTTTTTTCCCTAGTAAAATGGAGGGAAGAGTGCATCTTATTGGTCCCATGGGAAGGAACTCAGAAGACAACAGTAGAAAGTGAAAAATTGAATAACATTGGCTCTCAATACATTTAGGATGATACCCAGCAAATTTTTAACTGCCTCTATTGTGAGGTTTTGAACAGTTTCCTACTAGATAAATTATTTGATAAAGTAAGCTATTTTCTGGATCAGCTTTGATTCATGTGAGAACTTGCAAGTGTCCTGAATTTGTTGTCCTATATGTGATCCTAACTCTGTATTCCTTGAGTAGAAGATTGGCAGTCAGGAACATAAATTGTCATCTAGTATTATATTCTACTCCCATACTCACTGTTGGTTTTTCCTTTCCCTAATCACAGGCATAATTTTACAGCAGTGGTCTTTATCTACCTTTGATCACAGTGAGTTACTTCATTGTTTATAAATTTATGTCAAAACTTTATGAAAATAAATTCCAAGTTCTGCTTGGTTCATGAATGATTTAAATATTGCTCAAGGTAACTCACTGTTTGAACAGAGAATTGTGCCACCCCAGTGATGTGTTTTTGCTCTATGACTAGATGAACTTCAAGCAAAAAAAATCTATTTATGTAACAAATATTTCTGAAATTAACATTTCTGTAAATATTTTCCACATGAAAGTGAATAAATGTTTTCAAGTAGATGAAAGTTTTATTCAAGGTAATTTTTGTGCAAAGTTTTTAATACTTGTAAAAATCTAGACTTCAGCTGCTGTCGGATGATCGCATTTTGTGCAGTTTTTGATCAATCTCCTGTAATCTAATTCAGGTATTTTTTAATTTTATTTTTGTTGGGATTCTCTTTCCTTTGCAATGAAATATAAGGATTGAAATATCTTTCATGCTATACCAGACCTTTATTTTAATTAGACTTGAGAATTTCTTGTGAGATGTGCAAAATTTGAAACAGCAAGAAACGTATGAGAGAAAAAAATTAAATATCAATATCTCTGTGGACAAAGAAATATCTTTCAGCAGACAAGTATCTTTTCATATGCCTTAGTGGGAAAAAATTAGATTAGAAATGAAATGGGACCATTATCTGCATATTCATGTTTTACAGACAGGTAATGAACCCTTTGGAAAGAGTTGTTCCCCTCCCATCCCCTTTGTCAGGGAAGTTTAGACCACTTGTTTAAATTGACTTTTCCTCTGCTTCCAGATAAGTCAAATGCCACAGGAGTCAGAGTAAAAATATACTGACATTTATGCCATTGAAATGGGTGATATATTTTTTTTTATTGAAGAAAGATTTTTACTAAATTTCCAAGTATATACAAATAAAATCAGTTAGAAGTTACTGTTGTTTGTTCTCTGTATTTTTAATTTGTATCATGGCTTGCCCTCTGTCAAACTCAGAAAAAATATACTGCCTTTTTGCTTCAAGTATCATACAAAATCTAAATTATAAAAAGCACACTAAGAATAAAATTGGAAGTCTTAAAAACAATATTTGAACCTACAGCCTTGCATTTTTGGAGATGGATTTTCTACCTTCTAAGTTCACCACCCATAAGGAGGAAAAAAAGATAAAGTCTGGTCTTGGACCAGATGGGTAATTTAGAAATGTTCTGCAACCAGTGATTGATTGTCACTATGGAATTTATAGTTGGGATGCAAAACTCTCCTTGGTAAATTAAAGGCCAGATTTTAACACATATCTTCAAAGGTAGAACCCATGGATTGTTTTGACTCGTGTCTTGTTCATTATCTTCCCCAGGAGAAGAAAATTTTCTTTGTTGTGATAGCTGGTAGGAAAGTCCACAGAACTGCCCTGGCAGCACATGGGGTGCAGAGATTCCTGCTAGCAGCAGACGGGGGGTGTTGGCATCTGTCTCACGGGAATTTAATTAATATCTAGTTTGATTTTCAGGTCAGGAATTACTTTAATTTTGGTTGTATATTTTACAACTATCTAGAAAAATATACCAATCTAATTCTTAACTGACCATGCATGAATAAATAAATTATGTGTCTGAGGGACAGGATGGACATTTCAGAATCCTTTGAATCAAATCTGGATTGGTAGCAAACAGCACTCTGATGTCACTTAATGTTGTTTGTTAGAAAATGAGCTGCCAGTCTCTGTTCAAAATCAACAGCTGTCTAGACCTCCACATTCAGAGTTTCAAGTAGTATTATTTATACAGAAGCAGGAAATATCACATTTATCATACATACAGAGTTCTAAAAGATCTTACGGCTATAGATGTCGAATTTCTGTTTCAATTTTAGCGAAAAGTCTTTTTAAAATCTAGAAGAAAAGAGTATAGAAAAATTGTCCTGTCATTTCTCATATTATTCATGGGTGAAAGATGTTCAGTCTTCCTGAATAAAAACCTTCCTTTATAACTTGAGCTATCTAAAATTTCAGTGTCTAGTCGAAGAAAACAAATTTTCCTTTTCTGTATTAGATACTGTTGAAATTTATGCATCCAAGGGACAATTAATTTAATTTTATAAACAAATGACAATTAAGTGAGATGAGTTGCTCCTTGATGATATTTTTTCTGTTCCATTCTCTAATCAGGACACCTAAGCTCCCAGACTAGAAAAAGAAACAAATTTGTACATAAAAAGAGTGAAGAGGGAGAAAAAGTAATACCAGGCTCTTAAACCTATATCTTTTGACTGAAACTTAATTTCCATTTCTTCTCCCTCCATAATCTCCTTTGTTTTCCTTTTATTGTTGTGGAAATAAAATTTGTTTTTGGAAAGAAAGCGTAGTTTATGAAAGTTAGCAAAAAAGTAGAGAAATTATATATATATTCATAAAAAACCACCACTGAAAAATGTCAGTCCACTTCTAGTGGGAGTTGTATACATGGGTCTGTCTAAGTAATCTAATGTAAGACCTGTATCTTCTTCACATCGCAGCCTGGAGCAAAACGAGAAAGATGAATAGTGTAGACCAACTGGTGCTTTAAGTCTCCATAATAAGCTGCGTGTAATTTAAATCCTTGTTTCCTTCAGTAATTATAGCAATAAGGACAAAAATCAGAGCTTGGACTGAAATACATGTTACCAAGTTGGTAATCTGCCATCCTCACATTCTCCTGTAAAAAATAAAGTTGTGAGTCAACAGAAACAGAAGACATCATCCCAGAATAACTATCTGGAGATGGCCCAACTATTATCTCATCAGAAGTTAATGCAACTATATTTAAAATTAAAAGCCAGAAAAAACAACAGACGGAAGGAATGCAGTCAGCAGCAAAAAAGCATTGCTGTTTAACTGTAATTTTGATCCTGAGCCTTTCCCCAGGGTCCTCTTCCGTCTTGCAGTGTATCAGGCAGTTGGCTGGTGAGTGCTGTGCACAGGATGCAGATAAGCCGCACACGCTGCTCTGCGTACTTGGCACACAGTGGGGTGCGCTGCACGGCTGCTTGCGGGGCTTGGCTTCAGTCTAAGAACTTTGTAACTCCCCCACGCCGTTTTAAGTTTCCCTTGCCATGCCTTCAACACCCTTCATGCTGTTTAATTTCAAATAGAATATCTCCTGAATATAGAAAGCAAGAGAGTTAGGTTTTTTTGGGCAGTTTTCTAAATTATTGTAAAAGGAACGGTAACATGATTATTTAGTCCTAGTGAATTTCATTCATCAACTGGAAAGGAAAATGAGACGGTGGTTGTTCCATTGTTTTTTAGGGAGAGAAAGATATTAAAGAAATGGTAGTACCTTTTATTAGACCACCTTATAAGTGAAGGAAAAGCTGACTATTTTACATGCAGATCTCTCTTTCCTCAAATAAAAATAGAACAAAACCCACTTTTATGTTTTCCAAAATTACAGCATTTCATAGTTGGTGGTAAAGGAAGAGAGATTAGTAGGTTGGGGTATTTTTCTAGAAACAACTGAAGTTGGAATATATTCAGTGGTATAAGGATAGAGATATAGATGCATAAGAGATTTGGGGCTTTTTTTGGGGTTTGTTTTATCTGTTGGGTTTTTTAAAGCAAAACTTCAGACTCAAACAAAACTCCTTTTGCACTTCTAAACAGTTTTGACAAAATTGTAAAGTTGCAATATGTCTTGACTGTTTTGGGGTTTTTTTCCATGTCTTTTCCAGTACAAAGGGTTAAGGATCAGAAGTGTCTGAAACTTATCTAATTATGAGAATGCCCAGGATTTGGACCTTGGAACCAGTTTGAAAGCAAATAATCTCCCAAAATTTCTTTCTCTCTTGAGCTAGGAAACTACCAGAACAGCATATGAAATTTTGGTTTTGACATTCATATTGTTCCCTGGCTTGCTTTTTACTGACACTTGATTTGGAATGACACTTCTTTGTCCCACGTATTCATAATTGGTCATCTCTTATGGAAAACAAAAGACAGAAAATTGTGATTACACTAAGAGATAGGGAAAGAATGTGTTCACTTATAACCCCAGAAAAGCTACCATAATGTGTAGATTTTATATCTCATTCGTGTTTATCAGAGACATTCAGAAAGAATGACTACTATTTGCTCTTGTGAGACCTTGGAAAGAAACACAAAATGTTGCAAGAATCTAATAGGTGAGTCTATTACCCACTGAGAAAAAGAGAGTCTGACAAATGAACCATGAAGAATAAAACAAAATTTATTAAAAGGTGAAAAGATTACAAAAAGTAATGATTATGCAACAGTCATGGAGGTTAAATTGGCAGGTGAGGATTCAATCTACGTTCTGAATCTGTACTACAGATGGGGAGAACTTAAGCCAGCAGTGTGGTTATTTTACATTCTGGCTCTTGGGTACTCTTCCTGCTCATGCATTTAATCTAAGGAGTAATCAGGGCTACGAGCAAATGCAGGTGAGGAAAAAGGCACTCTTAGAGTTAGTGGCAACATAATCAAATGTCTGTCTAAAGTGTACAAGTGAAGACTATAGATCTCAAACAAAATATGATCTGAATTTGTAAATGTGGGTGAGAGGTTTAATAAAAGATTAGCCTCACTATTGCAAAATGAATAAATTATTAAAAATCTTAATGATGCATTTTTCACCTGCATTTTCTGAATTCAAGCTGTGTACATACTAAATTTGTAATGGAGAAACTGAAATACACAGACACACACATATATTTAATAACAAGGAATGTTAGATTGCTGCAATATACAAGCTGGAACAGGCAACTGAAACCCCATTAGCAAAAATGTGTATTTAATTAACATAGTAAAAAGGATTGTCAAACTTCTTTCTACCCCATTACAAACCAAATCCAAAATTAAAACCATACATGAATTTTAAAAGGAAATTTCCTGTTGTAGTTAGCATGTAGTATTAGCAAGGTTTTTGTGTCTTTGTTCTTTTTTTTACAGGGATAGCTTTAATTGTGCAATGTGCTCTCATGTGTGTTTCTATACATTTGGCACAGATCTCAGATTGGTAAAGATGAATTTTCCTGGCAGACAAATGTTTGGTTCTATCAGATCATGGAAACAAACTCTTTTGGACTGAGGTCTGCATGGAATTGTACCCGTATGTGTGCACTGACCCCAAGTTGACTAAAATGTTTAATTTCAACAATTTTAATGGAAACTGATAGTTTCTGTTGTTTTCAGAAGACTTTTTTAAAAGAATTGCTATTTTTGTTTTGCCTTAAAAAAGCTCAAGAGACATCACAATAGTTTTGCCAGAGAGAAAATCAAGAGGGGAAAAGTGCAAGTACTGGTATAGCTCATATAACATTTAACAGGATTAAATAAAAATGGTAGTGATGCAGATGTTGGTTTTAGCCTAGTCTCTTCAAGCACTAACATTTCTTCACATGGTGAAGCAATTCACACAAAAAATAATTCTGAAGATACATAACACAAAAAAACCCCACAAGACACAACGGAAAAAAAACCCACAAATCCAACTAAACCAATAATCACTTGTGGAAATTAATTATATTTTGTAATGGATTTTTTTTTTTTTTTGACATTTTGCATGCTGGAGATCTTGCTGTCTATTCTCAAATTTATAGAGATATGCAGGTGTACTAGGCTTTCATGACATAGTTTGGTAGGCTTCTGTGAGAAGCTGCTAGAATCTTGCCTTGTGTCCAAGACAGCCAATGCCAGCTGGATCCAAGACAGACCTGCTGCTGGGCACAGCCAAGCCAGTTGGTGATAATAGTGGTAGCACCTCTTCATTGAAAAAGAGCAAGAATTCCCTGCACATCTTCAGTGGGAGAGGGGAGTGAGTGTATGTGAGGGAAACAACTCTGCAGACGCCCAGGTCAGTGAAGGAGGAGGAGGAGGAGCAGGTTCTTCTTGTGCCAGGGCAGAGGTTCCTCTGCAGCCTCTGGTGAACACTGTGGTGGGGCAGCTGTGCCCCTGCAACCATGGATGACCACAGGGAGCAGAGGCCCCTTGCAGCGGGTGGAGAATACCATGCTGGGTGGATGTGCCCCAAGGAGGTTGAGACCCTGTAGGAAGCCTGATCTGGAGCAGGCTCCTGGCAGGAGCATGGAAAGAGGAGCTCACACTGGAACAGGTCTGCTGGTAGGGCTTGTGGCCCATGGGGGCCCACATTGGAGCAGAATGTTCCTGAAGGACCCTGGGAAAAGAACCCATGCTGGAGCAGTGTGGAAGGAGCTGCAGCCCACGGGAAGAGCTGCAGTGTATTGGAAGGGCTCACATTGAGAATTCCATGGAGGACTGTCGCTTGTGGGATGGACCTCCTGCTGGAGCAGGAGGAGAGTATGAGAAGTCCACCCCCTGAGAATGAAGCAATGAAAAATATAATGTGTGATGAACTGAGTTTAACCCTCACTCCCCACCCTCTTCTACCACTTGAGGGTGAGAAGGTAGAGAATCAGGAGTGACGTTGAGCCTGGGAAGGAGAGAGAGGTGATGTGAAGGTGTTTTTAAGATTAGGGTTTACTTCTCATTATTCCGCTTTGATGTGATTGATAAAAAATTAAATTATTTTCCTGAAGTTGAGGCCATTTTCCTGGTGATGGTAAGTGGCTAGTTATCTCCATCTCTATCTCAATCTGTTCCTATCTTGACCCTTGAACTTTTCCTTATATATTCTTTCCCTGTTCAGCAGTGAAGGGATTTGATAGAGTTGTTTGGTGGGCACCTGGTGTCCAGCCAGGGCCAACCCACCACACCAAGTGTGCTAAAAAATGTTGCATCAAATATTTAAATAGAACATCCAGTGCAGAAACAGGAAATATAGGTAGTAAGTTTTTCACTGTACCTAATATTACTCTGGATTTAACAAAGAAGAAATAATGGCAGACAAAACAAAAAATATGTTAATAACTTAAATAATTATTAAATTTCATATTTGCTGTTTGTAAATGCAAAATTGTTTACCTACTGCTGTTGCTTCTGAGACATTTGTCATACAGCTCTCAGTAGGAAGAACCTTTTCTTCTATTGTGTGGAGGGTTGGCTAGACAAACTTTGTCTTCTCTGTTTTTAGAACAAGTCTTTACCTCCTGTACATTCAAAAGCTATGACCCATATACTGCATCTCTTCTCATAAGGGTAACCCTTCTAGCAGTACAAGTAGTACCATTCTGTCAGGCTGCTCTAGGGGCTCAACCTGCTGTGAGACTGAAGCAGAGCACGACTGGCAGGGGAAAACTGTGACCGACAGCCACTCTGGCTTCTACCTAAATGAGGTCAGCTCACACCCTTGGTACTTTTAGACAAAGCAAATCTAATTTAATGAGAAACTATGAGCTGAATTAACCAAAGAACAAGTTAATTTTATTTCTAAAAGTAATGCTAATTACTAAATTTTTATATGGGCAAATAGAGGTACCTTTTATCAGTGGATAATTCTATTTCTTGTGTCTGTATGAGTTCTGTGAAATTTTTTTCACAGAAATAATATCCATAAGGCTACTTTTAGACAAATTTTCCACTCATTTTGCTTGTTTGAATAGATTTACGATAAGGGTCCATCTAAGGGAAAAAGGGTACCTTTTTAACAATCAACAAAAATGTCTTTCATGGCTTTTAGGTGACTGAGGAATGAGGGTTAGGAAAATAGAAACTGCAGTGTGGTACTTCTGCACAGTACTATGTTTGAGGCATAATTAACAAACCTGAAAACGCCTTCTTCAAAATATAAATGAGGTGCACATATTCCTAGCCAGGAGATTGCTGTGGTGCTGCCTATTATTTTGAGTTTGACATAAGTCTGATATTTTTCTTAAATATTCTCTTTTGGATCCTGTAACACAATTCATTTCACATTTCTTTTCACATTCTTCAAGAAAGAAATAAAAGCTAAAAATTGGGATTTGTGAAGTTTCAAAATACCTGACAGAAAAAAAAAAATAGACAAAAGCTACCATGAGCTAAAATTGTGGGGACTTTGTTTATTTCATGACTTCTAAGGAATAATCCTCGTATTTCAGTCCTTTGAGCTGCCAGAATAATTAGTAGCACATACTATTATAAAAATTTAGTTATTTCCCTCAGAAACAAGACAAGGTATGTTATTTCCCTTCCTTATATGTCAGATTTTATCACATTAGCAAAGAGAGATACTATTAGTTCTCTCACCTTATCTGACACTACAGAAAATTCTTCTTACAATAAACAAATGCAGTAAAATCAGATGTCCACTAAAGCATTAATAATTTTATAAAGTGTTATTTAATTTGGATTTTTTCCAGTTCTGTCTAATGAGATTTGCTGCTTGTGGATTAACAGGTTGGGCAATTAGTCTACTCTTTAGCGTAATTATTCCTTCCTATCCATCTGACTCAAATCATAAAAGTTCCTTAAAATCTATTTCATTTAATCAGATTTTTTTTCCCCTCCTGTAAAGACATGCTTTGGAGACTACATTTATTCTGCTTACTCACTGTCTGCTGTTCTCCTTGTGTCTCTGGGGAAATAGGAGCACAAAGTGTGGGAGTAGCTCTGGTCCTCATAAGGTCTTAGCTGAGTTTCATCTTTGAGGCTATCAGAGCATGGATCTGCTGAATATCCTTTCCTCAGTAACAGGAGAGCCTCCCTCCTCTGTCCTAGTTCAAAGCATGGTACTGTCACAGTTGTTTCTCACCCTGTCACCCAGTTTCAGCAGTCTGTTTTCATGGCTGTGGCTCTTCATGACATAATCCTAATCTTCTGCCCAGCAGAAAATAAAGCAATTGTTAAAGTGTGACCAGAGAACTCATCTCCCATGGGAGGTATCCCAACTCCCAGAGCCTCATGGGTTACATTGCAATTATTGTGTGATACTCCTATCAGTGACTGCAGACACTGGCCTTGAGGAGCTCTTTTTGCAAGGGATCCCTACTGAAATTATTCTCACCATGATGCCCTTTGGCATTGCAGGTGTAGACAGTTCACAGGTGGGGCCAGGTAGCCCATTCTCCTTGTTGAGTTTGAGAACTCTAAAATATGGACAAAATTTTCATCTGGGACTTCACCATCAGTAGACTGTTTTGAATTTTCTGAATTTACATGGGAATATTTTCTCCTTGAATAACACTGCTCTTGAGTCTATAATCATGGATAAAATTGAATTATGCCTCTAAGATCACCTTTGGACAGTCAGAGTCACCCAAGGAGGCATCACCATAGACACCATCACCATAACACCATCAGGGAGGTTGGGGCAGCCTGCCTCAGGGGTCCTGAATCATAATTGGCACACTTTTAAATGCAGATATTCTGTCTGGCTTCAAGTTTGTTTCCTGCATATAAGCTAGAAAAATTGGTAAGTGGTGGTTTAGGAAGTTCCATCTATGAATTGTTTAAGACAACCTTCAGGCTCTTGCAAATACAAAACTTCTTTAAATCATCAAAAATTTAAATAAATGAATGATTTAGATTCCCAGTCCTAGTATATGAGAAACTCTATGGACAATTTGAGAAAATTAATTATTTAAAATCTCATAACAGGTAGATAGGTTTGAGATAACTTTCCTTGCTGCATTTTCAATACTCAGCTCAAAAAAGAAACACTTGGAAACAGGCATACATTGAGTGACAGGATATAGAATCAATATTCCATATACATTGGGATATAACACAAATTTAAAAAAAAATATTTGAAAGTAGAGAAAAAAATCACACTGGTAAGATGGGATTTTGAAAAGCATGAAGTGTAGGTCTCTGATTGCCGTGAAATCAGTAGTGAAGCATTCCGTGACTTCTACAGGAGCAGATCAAGTACAATGCTGTCCACATTTTAAACTCCTACTCATAAGTAACTTTTATATATCTGAGAATAGAGAAACACACTCTGGTAATGAATATTCAGTTACTCCAGAATATTCTTAGCTTTCCTTTGAAAAGTATATCAGTACATATGGCTACAAAATGTGTGCTGCATTCAACCTATTTTCTTGATACTTGATACATTAGTCTGTAATTGAACTCATGGGCAAATTGATAATTGATCCCTTTCAAATGGCTGACGTGCTTTTTAATAGATTTCTCTTCTACTTGAAAAATGCATTTTTAATATAATGTTTCTAGCTTTAAAATCCTTCAAAATTATTTAGGAGTAAATATTGTTGAATTACACAGTGATTTTCTAGTGCAGAGAGGCAGGCAAATATACTTACATATCCCTTCCTGANCTATTTTCTTGATACTTGATACATTAGTCTGTAATTGAACTCATGGGCAAATTGATAATTGATCCCTTTCAAATGGCTGACGTGCTTTTTAATAGATTTCTCTTCTACTTGAAAAATGCATTTTTAATATAATGTTTCTAGCTTTAAAATCCTTCAAAATTATTTAGGAGTAAATATTGTTGAATTACACAGTGATTTTCTAGTGCAGAGAGGCAGGCAAATATACTTACATATCCCTTCCTGACAAAACTATAATGACTTTTCAAGTGCAAAAAAACCATTTAAAATAGCAATTTTAGAAGAAGTGCCAGAAAATACATAATCAAACACTACAGATGAGTCTGTGCAGATCTGTACATTTTCAGCTCCATAGCCTGCAGCATTGAAAACTGTCTACAGGATGCTTATTGACATAGTTGCAGGTCAGCTTTAATAATGGTAATACCTTCCACGATGTAATTGTTCAAAATGTGTTAGTTAATTACATGACATAGACATGAGTCTAGATAGAGCCCTTGAGAATTTAGTTTGCATTATAATGAATGGCAATCTGAGATTTTACAGAGCAAAATAGGAGACCATGTAGTCTGGATATGATGTAAGGTGACTGGGAAATACCACCAGAAGAATGAGGATGCTTTTCAGGAAAAAAAAAGTGAATGCAGGTGATATCTTCTGCCTCTATGCAACATAAATTATGTAAAAATATATTATACATTCTATCCAAGATGGCTGTGCAACATATTGGCATTATACCAAGTTAATTAATCACATGAGAGAATAATTTATCTTATCATATGGAATACAGAAATAAATTAGCAGGAGTACAAACTATTGTAGTTCCAGCTTATAACCATGGAATATGGATCACAAAGCCAATCACATCATGGACAGAGAAAATTACAATCATAAATAATATCCATTCAATGCCCTTTGGTCAAGAAATACAAAAGTCTCAGAGAATGTCAATAAACTAATTGAGTTTGAACAAAAACAGGGTGAAATTTCAACAGAAAGCTGCAGACAAAATTAGATAGAATTTAATTATATGGTTTTAATGGGAATATGAATCTGATTAACTACAGTGTAACAAATATTAAACACAAATATCAACTGTAATTGCCTTCTGAAACTACTTTTCTGATTGGGAAGTTAGAGAAAAAAAAGAGAAATTTAATAAAAAGGAAAAAATGACTGACAGAGATCAAAATAGAACAAAAGAATTATTCCATTGGTCTAGACTGACACTGCACCTATACCACTATCCTGCCCCTAAAGAATGCATAGGTCAATGCTTTGTTTTTCTCAGATCTAATTTTGGTGTGCAGAAGGCCAACACTACACAGAAAATGAGGCCTTTATAAATCAATGAAAAGGTGCATACACAGAGCTTTAGGACAAGTTATAGATGCAGTTTGGTCAATACCCAACCAAGTAATCAGCTTTTACTTTCTTGTCTCAGTCATGCTTTTGTAATGAATAATAAGGTCCATCAGAGAAATAATTTTAAGACCTCTGTACTTTCCCATAATTTTTTTTTTTCTAAACCTGGTGGCACACTAAAAAAGGTTTACATTCAAATGGATCCACTAGAACCATAGAAAACGCATAGAGTTTATTATTAAATATGACACATAGAAATTTTAAAAATACCAAAACAGAACAGATATAAACTCGCTCTCTGTAGGCTTAATTGATCTTAATTGCATCACTATAAAATTTGCAATGTAAGCACATTAACCTATTGTGGTATTTTCACAGATTTCTTTAATCAATGAACAGGTATTTCAATAAAATATTGAATATGAGAAGACTGAAAGTATCTATGTTCAACTGAAACCACACCACAAATTATTTGATATTTAGTATCCAACTTTTGTATTCAATAGTGAACAAAGTATTTTAGTACTGTACTCTATTGTTACTATGTGTTTTGATAAGTCAAGAAAA
>VZUA01015223.1:4682-15432 GCA_013401035.1 Horornis vulcanius
TTCATTTGAGACAACATTTTTTTAACACTGAAGTGCAAATAGATGAGTAGTGGCATAACCTTATATACATTTCAGTCTGGGTTAGATATAAGTTTTTTTACAATGATTTTTTGACAGTAATTATGAAAGTAGTAAAAAAAAAATATATATTTCACATCTCCATGCAGCAAGCTCATCTGTAGAATGAATTTGGTATCTAGTAGTAGCAATGCCTCATCTCNATATTGTCCCTTAACGTTGCTATTTCACGCTGTTTTCTGCCAGGCCATCAACCCTCACCATGCTGCTGAAATTACAAACAGCAGTGGGTGTCAACCACAGAGAAAAAAAAAAACACCAAGGAACTTTATCCTTCTACCAGCATTTTTGCAATGCAATGGCACCCCTGAGACTTTCATATTGTTGCTGAAAGGGATTTTAAGCACTGCACTGCAGTGCCAGTTTGCTGGGAAATTGCCTTGTAACATCTAGATTAGTTGAAGCTTGTTCTCCTGTACCTTAGCTTGTGACTTAAGTGGCAACTGAAAGATGCCACTTGCACCAGGTTCTTGCTGACTTTCAGAAACAGCCTAAAACAACCTACAAAAAATAGCACAAATTCTTCCTAGAATGGAGTAAAGGGACTACAGTCCATAGTGAAACTGTAAAATTGATGTGGCTTTGAGTCCAAAAAATTAAAAATGGACTCTTTCAAAAATACAGCAATGAGTTATCACTTTTCTTTGAATCAGATAGTTGCAATAATGAAGTAATATTGAAATTTCCCTACCAAACAGTCAAATCTGTGCTTTGGTAGCAGCCTCATTGGTGGTAAATGCAAGCATAGTCCAAGGGGGGTGTTGACTCCTGCCCAAACTATAGCTTTGATAAGTTGGACTATCAGAGAGCAATAAACACTTCCACTTAATTGTCCCACAGACACCAAGCACCAGCCAAAAGCTTTTGATATCAGATGGGTGTAGTAGGCAGACCGCTTGGCCATCACCTTCTCAGTCCACTCTTGGGCCAGCTGGTTTGGAACAGAGACATTTGGAACAAAATATAAGCTTTTGAATGGTCAACCATTATCTGAACTAAGTTCAGTCCCAGCTGTGCCAGGAATAAAAGTGGGAAGTGGAGGTTCCTAGACTGGGTCTCAGAAGGGACAGGCACTGTGGAGGAAGTGGGAGAGGTCTGGAAAGGAGGAAGGTGTCAGGAAGGAGCAGGGCTGGACTAGCTCCAAAGGAACCCAAGTCCAGAGTTAAGAAGCAGTGAGGGTGCTGAGAGAGGAGAAAGCAAAATCCCAGAAAAATGCCATAAAACATTTGGAGCTGATCGCTAATAGTAATTAATTACTGACTGAATCTGCACAGGGCAGCATAAGACAATGGACAACCAGATAAACATGCAAATTGGCTGAGGCTTTAAAATACTATCTTCTAATGATCTGTCTCACTGGATAAATGCTGCCTACACAGTTGCTAGAAAATAGCAAAGTGGAGAAGCTGGAGCCCTCACATAGACAACTTGATTAAAAGGTGAATAACTTGAGTAAGAGCTGGAATGGCACCTAGATTCTGGTCTCAATGTAGGTTAAAGGCTTAGCTTACATCCAGACACAGGACTAGGCATCAGACTCGACACCTGGAGGACACATTCCAGAGGGACCAGAAATGGGACAGAGATACTATTAATTCCGTAACTGTGTCACCAGTCTTAAGCAAGGAGTCCCAGCCAGAAACTTCATAGGACTATAAAAGCCTGTTTCTTGTTGCTATTTTTCTGTCTATATAATACATATATGTATGACTGCCTTCATCTGTTAAAAAAGAAACAAAAACAAACAAAAAACACCACCAACCTTTTTCTGGTATGGTAATACAGTCCTTGAAATACTCACAATAGGAACAATAATAATAATAACAGTAATGATAATT
This sequence comes from Horornis vulcanius, assembly GCA_013401035.1. Lineage (NCBI taxonomy): Eukaryota > Metazoa > Chordata > Aves > Passeriformes > Scotocercidae > Horornis > Horornis vulcanius. Next base: position 6,599 of record VZUA01015223.1, read on the forward strand.
GCAGTATGTCTGTTAGTCATGGATTTCACTGCCTTGTCAGTGAAGGTTCAAATGAAATAATTCAAAATTAACTATTACTATTTTTGCTATTATTATTGTAATAATGCCATGGGGAAAAGATGCTCTAAAACTTTAAATTGTTCACAAAAGGGACAAAGGTTACTATTTTACTTTCTCCCCCACACTGGTTTCTAACAAAAATTGTATAATAAAAACGAAGGAATCCCACTTGTTTCTTAATACCTTCTGAGCAAAAATAAATTACTTGAACTCCAGAGATATTTTTGACAGTGAGCTAAAGGCGTATTATGCGTAAGTAGGAGGCTCAGTGGGTGAATATAGTAAGTGCTTACCTGTTAGGGGTATATCAGAATCTGTAAGGAGAAATGTGGTTACTCTGTTTANTTTTACAGCAGAGGCATACATCACCATGAACCACAATTCTTTAGTTGGTTGGCAAAATCTAGTGCAGCACCTCTGCTTCTATTAAATGCTCTTGTTCCCATTTTTATAAGTACAGAAGAACCACAGAGAGAGAGTAAACATTTACAGAGAGTAAACATTTTCACATTTGGCATTCCACTTCAGATTTCCTATCTAGATCTTCATGTAGCTAGCTATTACTGCCTTCTTGGTATTTCTAGTAATTTCAAAAACATCTCAATGCAAACCTGCAATCAAGAACTGACAGTTTGAAAATTATGCTTCGCCCTATTGAGAGAACTCCTTTGAAATGCATATATAATTTATTTTAAAATATTTTGCTAAANATTTTAAAATATTTTGCTAAATAACCATGTAATATTAGTATATATACTACATTATATGCCATGCTCTCCACTGACTGTTGACAAAAGAGTTTTAGAAGGGATAGGAACTTAGATAATGTGATCTGGTTATGTAAGATGCTGTTAAATGCTGTTTCTGTGTGGGATTTCCTCTTCTATAGGTATGTCTTAGGATGTGGTGTCAGGATTTGGTTTTGACCAAACTGGGCAATACAAAGCTAAATCAATCGCAGTTACAGCTCCCCCTTTAACATGGGCCATTTTATTCAGATTAGAGTCATTCATATACTAACAAATTAACAATTTTAAATAATTCCAGCTGAACCTTCATTCATAGGGCAATGCAACTCATGACTAACACCCATACTATGATTTTCTTCTGCAAAAGAGTTCCTTATCTTCAAGACTCATCTTTGCTGAATCTTAGCATCTGATTTGCAAAGCCAGGGATGCTGTCCAAAAACATGTTCCAGTTTCCGTACAGTATGTACTCCCAACAAAGTGTTTCACTTATACAGTTTTAGTCAGAGCTCAGTATTCCACATTCAGCCTAGCTGTCAATTCCAGCATTCATAATTACATTGCTTAACCATACAAACAAAGCTGAAGTCTGTTTGGTTTTCCCTAATTTGACCAACATAATTAGCACTTCATAAGCATTTCCTATTAGGAAAATATTGGGTCAAATCATTTGTTGATATAACTCAACTGAAAAACAGCAGAATTACCCCAGAGAATAATTTGGCCTATTAGGTTTTCATTTAATTGTGAATACTTAACCTGTAATTATCTGCTTATGAAAACATAGCTACATAATAGAATCACAGAACAGTTTGGGTTGGAAGGGACCTTGAAAAATCCTCTGTGCCAGCCCCTTGCAATGAGCAGGGACATCTTCAGATAGAGCAGGTTGATGGGTCTGGGACAAATCCAAAGGTCATCCTGATCAGTGGAAGACTGTCCACTGGCCTCAGAACCTTAGGCTGGGTCCGAAGTATGGTACACTTGAGACTTCAGGTTCAGCAGAAAATTCATTGTTCAGTGTCTTGGCCACCAAGCTGAGGATATTGCCTTCAGATGAGACCTCCTAGTCTGATCAAACAGCCCTTTAGGAGAAGTTCAGCATCTGTCCCTCTCCACAACTGACAGCCAAAGCAGCAGGATAAAATAGGAGAGGCACAGGAGAGAAGGTAGGACTATAAGTCATTGCTTGAAATGGCAGCTCAGAATGAAAAGGCTGATAAATACCTGGCCATGTTTTATGCTATCCCAATACCCTGCTTTACTGCTTCCCCACTGGAAGAAAGTCTTCACAAGCACAGCCTGTCACAAGCAAATAGAAACATTTCAGCGTTTATAGCAAGAGCCCTGTGCCCTAAATTCAAAACTTCAAATAAAATGAAAGGAAGAATCTGAATCTCTTCTATACCATAATGAAAATACAATAGGTTTCTAGGTGGGAGCCAAATGCTGCCTGCAACTTCCAATGCCTTGTGTGATTTGAGACCATATTACCTGAGAAATTGCTTCTGTCCCTGTGAAATCTTACTGCAGTCAAGATCTGCAGGGATATTCAATTGTGGTTTTATGGTATAAGTGAGAAGGCTTTTTTTTTGTAATGGGGGGCTGAGTTTGAGAGTACCCTCAGGGTTTGTGAAAGCTCAGGTTCGTTAACCTTCCAAGTGTACTGTTAAACTCCTCTTAGGCTGCAGTGCAAGGAGAAGCTAAAAGCAGTGGAAAATGTTATATTCATGAGCTGTCCTCTGCCACTATTTAATGTCTGTAACATATAGAAAAGATAAGTGGAATACAGCTGTACTTGTTGCATTTCCTGTGTGGTAGTTTATGCATGGAGAGGAGGATGTAGAACAGATGATGAAAAAGTGCCAAGTGGTCAGTTATTAAACCTGCCTAATGAGCACAGGCCACATGGAGCTTGGAAATTGATCTGACTATTCTGCTCATAACAGTATTGTCTTCTCTGCATGACTGCTTCATTGCTATTGTCTTAATTTCTTTTGTTAGAAAAAGCAAAACATCTCTTCTATTTCCCTTCTTTATTTACCCGTTTTATCTCTACTTGCATTCCTTTTCTGTCTGTACAACAGTAAGTGCTTTTTTCTTTTAAGAAGTTGATGGTTTGAGGCAAGGATTCTTGGATGAAATTTCAGATTAGGAAGCTTCTTGTTTTTGCTTACCAATGGACAGCAAGCACTGATAAGCAGTTCTGGAAAATGCCTTATTTTGCTCTGTCAGCCATGACTGTAGACTTCATCATTTCAAGCTTCCATGAGCAACAATAGGCAGTTGAGAGGAGTATGGGGTGACAAGTATTGGTTCCTCACCAGCAACATTCAGGGATCAAGTTCAGATGCTCACAGTAGCACTTTTAGCCTGAAATTTCATGGATCAGTGAAGTTCTCTATACCCCACAGCGTTGTCTTGTTCCTAGACCATGTCCCATACCATAAGCACAAGAGGTCACTACACCTGCTCCACTGCAGCACTTCAAGCCGATATCTGTGCTATCTCCACACTTTTACAGGTGATGGATACAATGTGATATGCAACAGAAACACCATCCCACATGGAGTATTTATAGATAGGAGAGGATATTTCAGATAGGAGAGGATATTTCTACAAGAGGAAGAGAGGGTAAGCCGAAAGGTTTTGGAAACGCTGTAAGTTCCCCTGACAGAACTACAAGACTACGCTTCCCAAGATGCTACACTGAATATGTAAAGAACAAGGATTCCTTAATAGTGAGACATCCTGCTCAAGAGAAATGAGTGTGAATTAGGCCTCTCAAATTACCAGCAAAACTGCTTGAAAAGATAAAAAAGGATGGAGGATTCTGAGGAATCAGTCATGATGTCCAGGAGAGGAGTTCTGATGCAAGAAAAGCCTAGAGGGAGTTAAGAAAAAGGTGCTCGGTGAAGTTGAGGAAGCTGAAGCAGCACTCAGAGTGTGTGATCCCAACCATGCCACTAACTTTAACCATGAGAGGTAACTCCATTTAAGTGGGCAATTTCACAAAAGGAAATATTGGCTGTATGGAATGCTATCTTTCTGTGGATTCTGAGATACACTTGGAAGGAACAAGCAACAAACCTTATTGTATTATGTATTCATTTCCACTATAAAATACCTGCCATTTCCTTTGAAATGTTCTCTTTACAGTTTTCTGCAGAATTCAAGTTTAATAAATACATAAATCATGGAGGTACTTTTTCCCTTGCCCTGAAAAAAATCCAGTTATATTTGGAGAAGATCACTGAATGACAGCATTTCTTATCCATGTATCAGGCAGCACAGGACACTGTTGTCAGCCTGGTAACACTCTTAAATATTATTTTTTTGCTCTGTATACATTGCTTTAGAATTAATATTGGCTAGGAACAACTTGATAACGTAGATATTTTATGTGGAACAATTCTCAGTTCCTGAAAACACTTCTCAAGTTACGAGTGATATTCTTGTAAGAATAGAGAAAAAAGCTAATAGTCTTTTATCTTGATCAGTGATGTGGAAAAGACAAATTAAGGCACTAAATCTGTGCACAGTAAGAATTGAATACTGGCCTTCTACTTCCTAGACAAAGACCTTAAACATCCTGAGAATACTGAGCTAGGTGAGGAAGGGGTGTGCTGTCTGATATAGTAAGAAGTAAATTTAGTTTGCTTTAAACCCTTGGAGTTGCAAAGATTTAAAAAGCTTTCCAAAATAAAAAATAAGGACACAAAATAAAAATAACTAACCATAAATAGAATTGGGATTTAAATCAGTCCAATGAGATATATATGATCGCATTACCTCACTGATCCAAGTGATCCTTTTCAGTCCTAAATGCTTTATTCCTAAGAGTAATTTTTCATTACATTCTTGTTCATTGAACAGATCTATTCAAGCATGTCACTGCAGCAGTCACACAGCTGCCCCCCTGGCCATGAGGCAGCTGTGTGGCTCTGGGAAGCAGAGGAACCCTTCCAGCTTCCACTGCAGGTGCTCTGATTCCTGCCCGCTCAACAGGACGTGAGCCAGAGCAGAGCTGCACAGCCTTGTCTGGCATGGTGGTGTCTCATGGAAGAGACACTTGTTCTGTGACCTCAGACAAGACACTACACTTCTCTGTGAGTGATTTTCTTTTGGACAGTGTTACACAGATTGTGAGAAACAAAAGCAGTCAGAACCTTTCATCATATGCACTTATACACTACTGCAGTAGAAAGAAAGAAATAAGGATAAGAGAAATGCAGCAAAACTATGCCATACAGGTACACTGTCTCTCAAAGTCACTCAAGAATCTGTGTACAGCTACTGCTGAAGGTCCTTTCCACCATGCCCAATTATTAACCATCTTCTCCCCATGACTGGTCTAACTAGACTGGTTGGATAAATGTTATTCTTAAGCATGAGTGACAGAGGCATATGGTAGCTAATAAGTGTGCTACTTATGTTTCTTAAAGTTTCTTAAAAATAAGACCATCTTTAAATCAAAGAAGGTTCTCAAATGTAAATGAAAGTGAAAATAAAATAATTGAGGTTGTCAAGTCAGGCAGTTGGAAGTCAGGAAACATGAAATGTCTTTATTTGGCACTTCTGAATATGCATTAGGATACAAACTGAAATTACACAGTGACTGACTGATGACCAGAAGGACTCCCATTTCAGGCATTCAGTGAAAAAAAAAAAAAAAAATCACCACCTTGTACATAAACTCATGTTAATGAATAAGGAAACTCCAGTGACTGTTGTTAAGAGTAAGAATAGGAGCCATACTTATGGTTCCACATACACACAAGAGGAAATTAAATTACTACAGAGAACAAGATAAATGAAACAACATGAGCACATCTAACATCTAGGATCCATGCATAATTGTTCAGAAGAGAGTCACCAAGTCCTTAATGCAAAGTGCAAGAGGGGATTAAAACTGCAAGCAAAAAACTTTTCAGTGTTTCTCAGGGGAAAGAAAAAGACATTATTTCAGTCTCTAAAATTTAACAGGGAAATCAAATCTATCCTCCAACAAAACCACTGGAAAAGTTAAAAGCAGAGATAGTCTTTTAATCTGTAAAGGGAGAGCAATATGTAGTTACATATTTAGACAGCAAAAGTCTGATAGCCAAAGGCTTACATGGAATACATTAATTAAAGTAGTTTTGATAATTTACTTGCCTTGCTGATGAGCAGTTTTCAAAGCTATTGACTGGGAAACTGATACTCTGTTACATAAGTCATTCCTAAAGACTAGAATTAAATTCTGTAAGCCCCTGTTCATAATTGATACTTTCAAAGAAATCCAAGACAGTGCTGTAGAAACTCGATTTATGTGAAGTGTTTTAATTTCTCTAATGCAAATATAAAGAAATTTACTAACTCAAGATTTGGTCAAATGTGCACATCCTTAGGAGATTAAGCCAAGGACAGTTAGACCAGCTCAGACCCACAGCCCACGTAGCATATAACATTTAGCATGTACCAGTAGTGCTCTGCTTTGTTTCTGATCAGAAACCATCTGAATGGTTTCAGGTTCTCCTGACTAGAATTTGCATCTGATTACTCTGTGAAATAGCTGCTAAGAGCTCAGTTTTCTATGTCATGTTCAGGAAAGTAATTCTTTTTGATAGGCTAACACATAGAAATCAATAGAAGTGTAATATGAATGAAATTACGTGCACGTTTAAAGCCTAGGCCAGTAGAATGAGCCTTTCTGAAAGAAGCCATGTCCACCACTTTCCTGGCTTCCCACTCCCTTCTCAAGTCAACTTCTTACTCTTTTAAAGTTGAGATGACAACAGCTGGTCGCAAACAAAGGAAACACTAGGCCTGTAGTGAGCTGTGTTTCCATCAGTCAGGATTCTGGAAGTATACATGGGCTCTTTGAGAAGCACTGCTCACAGAGAAGTTCCCAGAAGCAGAGGCCCAATTCAGCCCAGAGAGTTGAGAAGCAAGGGAGTGGACATGAGAACAGGGAAATACAAATGGATTATTAGAAACATGACTGGAGTATGATAAAACAAGCAAAAATGGAAAAGAGCAAAAAGAGGAACAGAGCCACAAGCCACAGTCAAAAGCTTTGTAGAGAGTGGAAGATCTCATTTGATGAAGCTTAATGCTGCATTAAGCTCTTTTAATAATCTGATCATTTTTTTGAACTGCTTCTCTATCTTTCATGTAATGTAGGTTCTTTTGTCAGCTCTTGATTTTTACAATAGCTATTCACACTTCTAATTATTTTTTACCACACTCTTATCCATTCTGGATTTAAAAAAAATCTGCATTTTATACTCTTATAATAATGTAAATTTAGAGAGAAAATCTGAGCAGCAAGTTAAAAGATTTCACTGCTAGGCTACTTTTCATTCTCCATTAAGGACAGGAATGCCTCGATTCAAAAGCAATTACATAAAATAAACGAAACCATTTAATAAGACTGATCTAAAAATGTTTCTTGAAGAGAGAGCACTGCTTGACAGATTTTAAGAGATGAAATAACAAACCACATTCATATATGGACTATAATAAGACTTACACTGAAATTAATACCAGGATTGTGGCTTTGAACACAACTCTGTATTTTTGAGTACTACCATCACAGCATTATGCTACCACACTAATGGCATGAGAAAGTACTAAACTGCTACAGATTGCACACAACAGACAACTCAGCTTACCCTCTGTTTAGTTATTATTTACATCCTTTCTGATATATAATATACCATCATTCCAATGCGTTTATCCCTTTACCAAGTAAAAGCTTCTTCACAAATATAAGACAAAAGAATCTTCCCGTGCAAAAATCAAAGTGCCTGAATTGAGAAGATAGGTTAATCAGAAAAGGCATTTGTATATGAAGTTTTTATAAGCCTCAATGATGTTACGGACACAGAAATTTTACAAAATTTTTCAGAGCGGTGTTAAATGTAACAGAAAGGTTCCTTCCTGCATACTCAATTTGAAACATGAGTTAATTTCCTATAGTTATCTCTTAAATGTTAGTCATGTCTGTTCTGAATATGCATGATGAGTTACCTTTTCTGAGATACACCCTGGCCAAGCCCTTATGCTCATCAGCAAATGGTGCAAGAAAAATAATTAAAAACTGCACATTTGTTCACAGACACAGCAAGGACTTACTAGATTGTGCAGTTTCACAGCTTTTGGATGAGAGGAGATATTCCCTTACAGTTTGCTCTCCCATCCCTTTATTTAGTTATGTTATTTACACCTGCTCCTGTTGGGGTTGGTGAATATGAGGCTGCTGTGCTGTAGGTACAGGTGGACCAAATACACGCATTGCTCCTCTTAGATACACACAGTTTCTTAGTATGATTTGCATTATTTCTCTAACTCCCACCATTTATAATTTCACTTTCCTGCAGAGTTCCTGACTGGCAGATTGCTAACACTCCTGGCCTTTTTTCTTGCATGGTATTTCCACAAGCAAGAGTAAGGGCAGTCAAGTCAGTACTAAATCCAGATTGAAAGTAATGAACTTGCCCTTCCCAAAAAACATAGCTTAAAATTGAACTTTCCTAAATTTAAGCACTAAAATTTTATGATTGATTTAAAAATTAATATAGTAAAAACATACCTTGTAGCACTTGAGCAGGTCTTAGAATATCTGAGATCTGTGGCCTGACTGGCCACACTGACGTAGAATATGTATTCCTAAGGAAAAACACCACATGAATCCCTTAATATTCTTTTGCAACTGCTATGGCTGGCCTACAGTGACCAACTTGTAGCTTCAGAGTAAACATAGGGCTTAAATATTCATTGATTTTAATTTGAATCAGCAACATACTCTTTCTTCTTCATATTTAAATAATCTAGCATTGAGTACAGAATGGAATTTCAAAGAATTCCTAGTAAATTGTGTGATCAGCATGCGAATATCATTGTTTTTAAAAAATCTGTATGAAATAAAGCATCAAACTACCTATTTGCTTCAGTAACAATGATGCAGGTCCCATACATATTTACTAAAATATTATAGATTGTCTTAGTGCTTTAAATTGCTGCCTTTTTTTTTGGTTTTTT
>VZUA01015227.1:6419-52958 GCA_013401035.1 Horornis vulcanius
TTTATTCTCTTAGCTCTGTCTAGTCTCTGTTCCAGGTCAGCCTTCTCAAGGCATCATTACTAACCAGGGAATATTCTCTGGAGACCGAAAATCCTGTCATATCATATAATTATAGACTGTTCCTTTCTTTCTGTTTTGGTCCCAAAGCATTGCGTTCAGGATCTGTTTTCGAAAACAAGTAGTTACAGGATTTTGCTCTTATTTGGGTGTGTATGGCTGTGGACAGGAATGCAGACACAAGGAAGATTTGTATCTGATCTATGGAATCAATTGCATGTGTACAGAGTCCCAGAAACAATCTGGTCCTTCACAGATTCAGCAGCACACCTGCTGCCATTCCGGGTTGTGAGCACTACATTTAACACGTATTTATGGCACTGAGTGCTCTCTGGTTTTCAGTAAACATTCAGTAAAATAATTTCTGGCACAATTTTAACAAACATTATAGTGAGCAATGCTTTTCCATCTTGCAGCATTGAGTTGTGCAGCTTTAGCTTACCAAGGACTGATACCACCAAACCCCATTGACTGCAGCAGAATTAGTCACAACATTAAGCATAAATGCCTGCAGACATTTTTATGGGGTCAGACCCTTCACATTGAAAAGGAATAAATTGAAATTCACATTTTATTTAGTTGAAGGTGGGTATTGAGTCACTNAAGTCTCAGAACATGTCTTTTTCAGAGCCTACATAGTGACACAAAAAAGAAGAGACATCTAGCCTTATTTCACAAGCAAATAACAGAGATGCTGATGTAGTGTCCCAAAACAATTTCTGGATGTATAGTGGTCTTTATTTGCTGTGTTTCCTCTAAACCAAAGTCCACATTAGAAATGTAAATATGACAGATTTCAATATATCTTTATGATAACATGGTCTTTTCCAGTTACTTCTTGTCTATTTTGAATCCCATAATGGTCATAAAAATATCATATTTTCTGTGCCCACCAACAAGTGTACCAGTACAGAAAGGCAGCCCATGGGACCTCCTGGAATCAAGGAGCAGGATTTTCTGTTGTGTTATTTACTGGTTTACTCTTCCGTAGGAACAAAGCACTATTTGATCCCACCTTTTATTTCCACTAAATCTCATTTGCTCTGTAGTTTGCCCCCATCCATGTGTTCAACAGAGGTATTTACAGCACTAATAAAAGCATTTTTCTGTGGAGGGTCAAAAAGCATTTCTCTTAATATATTTGTGGATTTGTTTTTAAACATCATCCATTAGTTGTAGCAGTTATATTACAGTGGAAACTGAAAAATAGGATTTTTACTGGCAGAAATAATTAATTAATTAATAATTCCAGCCTACGTTTTCTTCTGGCACTAATGATACAAGTGACCCACAAACAAAAAAATGTCTTTGTACATTATTTTAGCCATCTACCTGCAGAGGGGAAAGCTACTGTGCTCTCATTGCTTAGCATGTGGCAATGTAGCAATCTTCCAATATGTTATTTCTGCAGATTAGAAGAGACACAGACTCATCCCTGGCCAGGAAGCTACTGGCTCCATCCTCATTATGGCAGATTGATCAGTTTATACTGATTACAGGAAATGGCTGTTAACTGGGTGAATAAATAACACATCTGTGAGCAGGGCTTCTCTTAAAATTTATTGTTCCTTTCTCCAAAAATGATCATGTAGAAAATCAGAGGAGGAACAACAGTGTTCCATTCAATCACAGAAAGATTTTTTTCATTTCCAATAATGGTAGATGTTCATTTCCCAGTTTATACAGACTAAAAAACAACATCCTTGCCTGTCCTTTTTAAGTTTCTCTCCCTGACATGCTATCTCCCAGCTAATATTCACACCTATTAGCACATAGTGCCCTTGAGTAACTATTCTGTCATTTTGAGGAGCGGTAGGTGGATACTAAAACCACAGAAAAGTTGCACATTACCTGGGCTGCAGACTGACAGAGTGTACCTGCACATGCCTGGGACACTGGGCAGTGCTTTCTGAGAGGGCTGTTCTGATTTGGGGAACACTTCCCACACTGTGCTCTGTGGCACTATTTGCCACTCACTCCCCAAGAGTGGGGAAAGCTGCTGAGAAATGGAAGGGCAAATTCACACACTGCAGATTTAGGTCTTGAAAGCAATCTGTTACACTGACCATACTGTCTCTGCTCATTTGAGGAAGAAAGTTTAGTGTGTTTACTGAACAAGAATATTTTATTCTTTTTATTCTTTTCTCACTTGTAAAAATAAACTATGTAACTAAATTTTTACATTTGAGCCATTCTCATCTTTCCATATTTTAGCATTATTGTGCTCCTTATTTCCATTTCCAGTCTCATTCATGAGAAAACAGGGGTTTGCATCATATTAGAATCATTTGCTTTATCAAGACCCTGATTAAAGTCCAAAATAAAAAGAAATTCAATTTTAGTATCACTGTGTGTGTAGAGTAAATATGTTGTTTGCAGTAAGGTTTTCACCTCCATTTGCTTTTGATGCTTATTATAACTTAATAAGTTTTTTATTCAGTTTGTAAAGTGCCCCTTTTTAGCCTCTAGCTGCTGTGTGACACCATCTGTGATTTCCAGTGAAATTAAATTAAGTGAAAATTCAATCAGCACGAAGATTGTTGCTTCCACAACTTCACTGAGAGGCTTGGGATCTCACTGAAGTGACATCTTCCACACAGGAGGCACAACCACTACGTGAGCCAGTTTAACTCAAAGGAGAATATTTCCCAGAGAATGGAGTAGCTAACCTACTATTTCCAGTGTATCATGCCTGGTTTAATTAATGATTAATTATCATTAATGACCCTAGCTCGGCCCTTCTTGGCAACAGGCATTCAGGGTGACCTCTCCATTATTCTCCAACAGGAAGCCTGTCTCCAGGTACATCTTTATTGTGTCCCTGTGCTCTGAGGGAGCAGGGGTTGGTGCCTGAGCTGTCCCTGCTCACAAGCAGGACCTTTCCAGCTGAGACACAGGGAGGCTGTGCAGAGCCAAGCACTGAGGAGAGCCCACAAACACTTTGCTTAGACACTGGAGAATGGACAGCACGACACATTTGTTAGTCTTAATTAACCTCAAATGAGTGGTAGAATCTGAGGTCCAAGAAAAAGGAAATCAGGGAATTAAAAACAAAAAAGGTTAGGGTAATTAAAAAAGAAAATTATCTTTTGCACCTGCTATTCTCTCCTTTTTCTTTCTGCTGAGATGCACTTGATATTTTTTGCCTTTGCCATAACCATATTATAGTCTTCTCTTTAACCAGTTCATAACAGGAAGCACAATGGCTGAGTTCAACAAAATACCAGTAAAAACATCCCTAGGGAAGCAGTCAAGTGGTCAAAGCTTGGCAATGTGGCTTTTGCTATTGTAGCTGCACTGACATTTTACTCACCTCCCCAAACATTTTTGTGAACATATCAAAATAAAAAGTAAAAACTAATTCCTCTTTCACTGTAGTCCTCTTTGAGTCAGAAAGATGAGCACTTTTCACCACATAATTTTTACAGGATTTTCCAATAGGATTTCACACAGTCCATGGCCTAGATGACTCACAGTGTAGTTACCAAAGAAGACAAGTGGTGATTTCCACCACAGTGGTGAGCTAATTTAATAATGGACACAAATGATAACTTACAGGACCAAATCTTCAGAGTATTTGACAATAATCCCTGCACTTCCCAGCAAACACTTTGAGAAAGTGGGGATCAATGTCTAATAGTATTGGTTATTATTAGTATCCTAGGCTTTTTCATCTTCTTTAATACAAAAATGAGGTCACTTTGAGCAAGTATTGGCAGAGAAACTTTACAAAAAGTCTTGGAGGCTTAGATGTTTGGGGTTTTTAAACCAGAATAACTTTCTATCTTTTTACTGCTAAGTTTGCAGAATCCCTTCCAAAGAACATGTGGTCCTTAGCTCAGGGAATGTGGACTACAGAAAAAGGGCTTAACTGATGGCAGTGAAATGCATTTTTCATTTTATATTAGTGTCTAGCTACAAATCTATTTTCCAGGTGGACCATGTGGCCTCTTGTACATCACCTTGAACGTGACAGTACAGTGTGTAAACCATTTGATGAAGGTTACTGTCAGTAACAAAGGTGAGAGCAAAGAAAAGGATATCAACCCAAATTCTTTGAGTGTTGTTCCGTAGTTCTACCCCCGATCACACAGCATAGGTTGGGAGTTTTCAGTAACCCAGTATATTTGGGGAAAGAGGCGTGTGTGTGTGTATGTAAGCAAAACAATAGGTGTCACCAGGTGTCACTATTACACGGGGTTTTTTCTTTACATGTGAGCAAATGGCCAGTTTGGGGAAGATATATCATATTAACAGTTCATGCTTAAGCATTTGGTATAGAAACTTCAGCATGGGTGAAAAAGGCTCTGCAAATGCAGGAGAACTTGCTGTCTTCTCTGGGCTGATGTCATGCACATCATTTATCACTGGGGACAAGAAGAACCATGGGGCTGAGGTTCCTGCTAGGGAGAATTTCCCCAAGTACTGTTGTAGAAGCTCTCTTCTGGAATTAATATGAATACATATAAATAAACCAAAATGGGCTGTAATATCTCCTGTAAATGCATCACTTCATCTTCTTTGCTGACAAATTGCTTGTAGAACCCTGATCATCTGCTGCTATCTAGCAGAAGATAGATGTAGTACTAAAGCAAGGTGCACCACTTGTGTGTGTTTCTCTAAAGTGTTGGTGTATTATACATCAAATAGTGAAAACAAGTCTAAATATTTGGAGAAGCAATGGTAGAGCATAAGGACAATGATGACTGGGACTTACTTTTACTTTTACTTTTACTTACTTTTGCTATAAAACTGCAGATATGGACTTACCTGACCAAAGAATGCTGTGCTGTGTTTGAAGCAGTGGTGGATCTTTCTCAGATGGTACCATGTGACTTCCCACAGAATCTTGCAGAAATCCTAATTGATGTGTGGGTAGTGCACTGAATTGACCCAGGCTGTAGCTTCATGACAAATCCCACTCATATTACCAAGCAGCTTGCAAAGAACCCACTTCTATCTTGCCCTGGGTGGGAAAGACACAGGCAAGCTCAGAAGAGGGTTGGGATTTCCACTGAAGGAAGCAGTATTGCCCAGCCATTGCATGGGACAGGCTGGTATTTGCTACCATGGACACAGCTGGCATAGCTGCAAGGAATTGATCTGAAGTGAGGTTGTTTAGTTTGGAGGAAGCTTTACATTCAGCCTGGCCATAGGGTGGTAAGGAACTGTTTCTCCAGACCCCAAGAACTGAGCTGCATGGGGAGCTCTGTAGGGAAAGCACTGAAATACTCCAGGGTGCAAGCATTGGTTGTTTCAGTTTTAGCAAACCACTTCAGAATGTCATTTTCAGCAAAAGGAATTACTGACAAATAAAACTTCCCTGTTTTCAACAGCTGCCTTTATCCAAAGCTCACTGGAGGCAATAGGAATCTTTCAGCTGACTGAAAGGACTTTGCATTATTCCTGTTTTGAAGATTTCTTGCTTCCTCCCTAATAGGAATAGTATGTCTTGTGATGTGCTGCATTGCAGTTTGGTCTCTGGAAGAAGCAGCGTTGGAACTGATGAATCATTCTTGTCCTTGAGATATTGCCATATAGGACTATAACCGTCATAAATAGTATTGCAGTGACTGAACTTAAAAGTCACGATCTATGGAAGAATCTAATCCCTTTTGAACATTCACAGCTGCCTCCTTACCACTAACTTTACCTGATTCACTTCAAGGGGGGGAAGCCTCTTTCAAGATATTTTCTCTCCTTTGCTTAAGAAACACTATCCGTTCCTCTGCACACTCTGACATTGCTTCTTCCCCTGAAAGCTGGTGCCCTTGGACATTTGAACCTCATTAAATTTAGAAAGCCCAGTAACTTGGGTTTGTTCCCATAGTGATGTTGCAAATCTCATATTTACAAGGGATTCTTTTTAAACATTCATTATCTCTTGTGGTTGCCAATACTAAGTATAATATCGCATCCTCTTTTAGATAGAAGACATGAATTCTATAAGACATGGAGCATTATAGCTAAGTAAGGAAAAGGAGACAATGCAGCAGAGAAGTAAACACCCAGTACATTTACTAGTGGGAAAGCTGCAGAAGGTAAAAGCAACAAAAATAGTTTGAGACAAAAAACCTGATAGACGTGTTATGTACTAGTGCAAATTGAGGACAAATTTTAGTTGTATGGAAAACATTCACAATCCTCTCACCTGTCTTAGGATAAGATATGAAACAGGGGACTTGCTATGCCAGAGTAAAAGACCTTTAATGAGTACTAATTCCTCCTTGTGGTTCAGCAGGCACTGTCCTGGTCACGACTGCCACGGCCTGCAGGTGCTGACTGCCACATCTCCATCTTAAGTGCTCGCTCCTGGGCATGCAGAGGAAAGCCAGTTTTATTAAGCCAGTTTGAAGCCATCAAAAAAGATGATACTCCTGATAGCTCAGGACTATAATAAGGTAGTGCATTACACATTGTGTAATAAATATAGCTGGAAGCATTACAAAATGGCTGGAGAAATCTCCAACATTAATATTTGATTCAAGATCTTTTAGTTGTCTGTGGCATATTTTGATTGAGGAGGCTTGTGAGTATATTTATTTATTTTTAGATTTATGTAAATGTGCACAGTCAACATCTCCTGAGGCTCCAGTATGGCATCCAGTAATATATGCTGTGTAGTGTAAGCCCATTTCCATCAGAGTAAAGGAGCAATGCCGCTCGTCCCAAAAACCAAATACTGCTGAATTCCCTGAGGGAGCCTCTGACAAGGCAGGTATCAGCTCACAGCACTTCCAGCGGGCCAGCAGCAGAGGCAGCGCAATGTGTGGAAGGAATTTGTGTTTCAGGGTCACAGGCTCCGGCGTGACACGGCTGTGGCAGGTTCGGTGACCCGGCGGGTGTTTGCTCAGCGCCCCGGCCAGCTCGGCAGGGAGAGGCGGCTCCTCTGCTCCCGCTCCGGGCATGCGGCCGAAACCACCCCGGGGGGACAGCAGGGCTCAGGCCGGGGGAAAGCGGCCCCGGCGGGGGTGCAGAGCCCGGCCCAGTCTCCCCAGTTGCGGGCAGCCTCTGGGCGAGCTCGGCAGGGACACCCGTCTGCCAGCCCAGCCCGAGCAGCTCGGAGCTCCGGGCTCGGCAGAACCTCCTCAGGCGGGAGGGCTCATGCCTGCAGCCCCTGCTCCATCCCTGGACTGCACAGATTTGCTGATGTGATTTTTGGGCTGGGGTAGATATATGTGCTTGATGTTCCTGTTTAGTTCTAGCTCTAATGTCCTATCTGCCAAGGGAATGACGCACGATTATTTTCTAAAACAAAATCTATCCTGCCAAGCCCAAGTAATGCACTTTTCTAAACAGGCTTTTCTGATGGGACAGTTGTAATGAGGAGCCTTTTGAAAATCTGTGTGGTTTGTAATGACCGAAGAATCAGAGTATGACGAGGTGGTGGCTGTTATCCCAAAGCCGAGCGGCTGGGGAAAGGGCCGGGTGGTGCCTGGGCACTGTTTGTCATCCCGCTGGGGAGCCTGGACACTGCCTGCCCTGCACCCTCCCTTGGGGCTTTCCGAGGAGCCGCGCTCCCACAGCCCCGCCGGGGTCCCGGCCGGCCTCACCCGGCAGCTGCGGCCCAGGGGTGCCCGGGGCTGGCTGTCCGGGAGGGGACATCCAGCACACCTCGGGGGGATCACAGCGGGCAGAGCCAGCCTGCTCCTGGGCACCCACCCCGGGCTGAAGCGCTGCTCAAGGGTGGTTTGATTTAACCGCTTTGCTCTTCAAGTCTGAGAGGGTCAGACTGCCTGAGGAGAGCTGGGTTTGCAATATTTTTGAGCAGGGTAGTTTGTGCAGGTAGAAGCATGGTAGTTATCAAAGTTAAAATTATTGGATATCATCTAGTATTTTTTTTAAATAGAACAATTTCTGATGAACATTTGTGGATTTTCTATCGCTTTGAAAGCATAAAGAAACATCTGTCCTTTCACAAAATCTTTTGATTTTTTTGTTTCCTTAAGAAAAGTGGAGTGACAGATTTATTTTTTTAGAGAGGTTAAAGATGAAAGAAGTTAGGACCCCAACTTTTATGTCTTTTCCAACAGCAATATTTCAATGCTCTTAAAATTATTTTACACTTTAAACATCTCATTTTGTTAAACAAAATGCTATTTAAACAAGATTTTTATGCCTCAGTTTTTCTTTAAAGTAACATTGATTAGCAAAACAACTCTCTTATGGGAAAAAAATAAAGAAAAATTAGAAGGTGGCCTCCACACTCATACATTTTCACATATTTTCCACAATTGTCTTCCCTATTTCACAGCATGAGTTGAGAGAAGATGAGTGCTAAAACTTCATCTGACCGCATTTGCCCTCCTAAATTTCCCTGTACTAAAACACAACAATTTTCTCACTTTCATCTTCATTTCATGTAAAGAAATGTAAGGTCAGAGAAGGGGTTTCTCACCCCATCTCATTCACATGTTGGAAAGAAAAGTAAAGTGGAAACAGTCAACAGAAAATCTGATTTTACAGAAATATTTCAGGAGAGAAGTCCGACCAGGACAGCTACACTGCTCACCTTGAGATGGCCCCATTGCCCACTCCCATGGGGATCCCACCTATGGAAGGTGTCTCTGTCTCTCCTTCCTTCTCTCCTTTCTCCTGACTTCTCTAAATAAGCAATAAACACAGTTTTAGACCTGTCACTGTTTTCCACTGGTTGGCAACCTCCAGCTTTCTGAGGATTGCTTTTGTCTAATTGTTCTGGTAAGTAATCCAGCTGCAGCCCGCGAGACGACAGCGATTCCTCGTGGCTGACGGGCTGCTTTGTGCTCGTGTCACAACTTCTCTGGAAAATTGTTAGCCTGCACTGTGGTAATTCAATTTTGATGAATACCCTGTAACTTAATTTACTCTGTGGCAAAACGTGATTGTATAAACAAATTGGTTCTGTCCACACCCATTGTACCTTTACTGGGTATCATTTTAATATTAGCCACTTTGAGCTATGAGAGATTATATTATAGACCCTGAAGCAGGAACATGTCTGTAAGCACAGGGCAGATGGTTTTAGTTTCACATTACAGCTTTTACAGAGGTCATTTACTGAATGTGAGAATAACAGACCAAAATAAAAGGAATTGCCATCATGTATCAAAAACGGTGAGTTGTGGCAGCAGTTGGGAGACCCTGGCAGGGACCAGGACACTGCTGCATGGGATCTGCACACAGTCAAACACAGCAAAAGTCTATGTTCCAAGGAGTGCTGAACACAAATAATACAGAAATAATTTTTAGTTCAGTAATTAAGTTTTAAAATTGTGAAATATTGACCATCATTAGCATAGGAAGTATTGCAAAGTTGTTAAAAAAAATAAAAATCTCCTTTCCATGCTAGCAGGAGCAGCCTCCAGTCTGTTGTGCAGCCCAGGCTGTGTCTGCACAATGAGACCAGGGCCCCAAAACACCTTCCAGTGAGGAAAATAGCTGGCCTAAAACTGGGATCTGAAATATGTTTAGTTGCCCTAAAACCCGAATAATTTCCTTAATTAAGTTTGATGCAGACCTACCTGTGGCCATTGACTTGGGGTTGCATTTTTGAAAGAACCACCATTCAAGTTTTTGGATAACAGAATATTGGAGGCAAAATCAGTAAGAGACCTGCTGTAGTTTGTTTGCTTTAAATTATGGAAGTGTTGTATGTAAATGTTATCAAAATTGTAATATTTGAGCCTAATAAAAAAGGAAAGGCAACACCAGGGATGTTAACAACAGCAGGACAGCCCTAGTCTCTTTATTTCTTTCACAGCCATCCTGACAATTTGACTTCCATTTACCTGGCAAAAAGAGTGATGGAAGATGTTTTAAAAGAGATTAAAGAAACTGACACCCTTTGCACTGAGGCAAAAATGCAGTGTGAAGCTGGCCAGACTCACTTTCTAAAAAATGCTGATAACTCTATTGATCAGAGTGGGATTGTATCAGGGTCAGATCAGCCCAGTGTTTTCCAGATCTGCCTTTATCACCACCAGTTCCCATCCCATGTTCTCCAAATGTCCAGTTTGAACCCACAGATGTTTGCAGGCGCTCTCAAGGCAAACATGTGGCACCAGCTCCTTGCAGGTTTTCTTTTAATGGCTCAAGATGGTCTAAAGAAGGTATTTACATATGCTTCCCATGTGCCCCCTCTCTGATCCACAGAGGGGTCCAGTAAGTCTGCAGATACTCCCCATGGCCCAGGTGCTGGCACTGAGGGTTGGGTGCTCTTTTAAAGCCTCACTAGAATTAATGCTAATGTATCTTCTGTCTCTTAGATGTGTCTAAATGTCTAGTTCTTCCTTCTCACCAAATCTCTGCGCACACTGAGCTCCATCCTGTCCAGTCCCTTTGTGACTGGGGATGAGCAGGGGGTGCCAGGCACACAGTGGCAGCAGGGGCTGTGCTCCCAGCACAGCTCCTGCTCAGCAGGTACCAGGGAGTGCACTCAGGCTCCCTGAAATCCTAAATGTAGGCTTCAGCAAGTGAAAAAGACTAATGTAGATGCAAATAAATACTTGAGAAATTTACTTTTAGAACTCCATTGTGATCTTGTCTTGGCCCCAACACAAAGGATGTTTATTGTTTGCAGTCTCTGCCTATGGATCTCCTTTTTGAATCTCTGGAGCTATTATTAAAGGAGAAAGCTGGAAACTTGAAAACTGCTGGGGCCAACTGTTTAATGGGTATGGATTTATCTAAGGATGCTTCTCCCAGCAGCAAGGAGCCATAAGAGGAGCATGTCACTAGATCTTCCCAAAGAAATGACCTGATGTTGTTTCTGCTCTCTGCAGCAAGCTTTGTTTTTTAACATGGTGCTTTGGTCAATGTTCAATACCTTGAAAAAATTCAGGTTTCCCTAACACTTCTGTCAATATTTTTGGCTAATGAAGAACATGATCGTACAGACAATAGCAATTTGCTCTAAATTCCTTACTCACAGATAGCTTCAAAACTTCTTTCTCAAAGTAGTTTTGCAGGTCTAAGAGAGATTTTTTTAGCCACAGACTGCACTGGCCTTCTAGAACTAGAATTGTTCAATGATGTCATAGATGATAAACTCTTACCTTTCCCTCCAAACACTCTGCATGGGTCTGTCATTTCAGCCTGTGCCTGGATGCTGTCCTGAGCAGCACTGCATGCAACGTTGTGCTCAAATGCCTCGCTGGCTCGGGCCTTGCTGTAAGAACTTAAGTGTGTGCCTAAATATTTGCAGTATTGACACTATTAACAGTTTTTCCATTTTACAAAGATTAGTACAAAATGAAATCAAAATGTTCCCCCTTGATGTAGAGCCCATTAAACCGCAAGTTTCGGAGTTGATCTTTTAAATTTTATTGTTGGTTGTGGGATTTACTCTACCTTCTCTATCTGCTGTGAAATGTTATCTCCACCAAAGGTGGTCTCTGTATTAACATGCAACTGCTTGAACAGTAGATTAACCATGGTGATTAATGATGATAATGGATGAATGCTTTTGTCACTAACAAAACTGCATGACTGCATGTAAGGCTTAAAAACAGAATTTAAAAAATAGCATTATTTAATCTGTTTCAAGAAGATTGTAAATGCCTTGAGATATTGATCCAGCCTGTGAGGCTGCTTATAAGGATACTCTCTGCCTGCTGTAGTGTGCTTAGATACAATCTAATAAGGGCTCATTGAATAATAAACAATGGTAGCCACCCAATCCTAAAAATTTAGATTGACGGAATTTCCTCCCCAGTGAAGAGAAAAAAGCTGCCCATAAACCCATTACTGTCCACTCACCCATAAGCCAATAGAAGATCTTGGATTATTGGAACTCTTAGCTTTAAGAGAAATTGCTTTCCTAAATTTGACCTCCCACACTAAATATAAAATATGGAGCATCTGTAATGAAGGGATTGCAGCCCAAATAGCTATCATCTCTCGGTGGCAAAGGTTAGAAGGTTGATGCACATTGGTTCCATGGGGATGGGGATGTTGGTGACCTTTTGGCATGAAAATGGTCACTTGGAGCTGTAATGTGAGAGAAAGGGGTCGGGTATTAGCCACTAAAGACTCTCTGATGCTGTGTCCTTGTTAAGCTTTTACAGAAAAAGCCATGGAGGCATTATGGGAAACAGCATCAAATCCCATCTACCAGATCTGAATATGATACAGAGGAAAAGTGAAACTGGATATATGCTCCATTTAGGTAACATTTCTTCACTTCTTAAAAGGACAAATGTCATCTGAGCTTATGTAGAGCATTCATTTCAAGGAATCAGCAGGTAAAAACAATACTCTTTTGGCCACTCCTGGACTCAACTTGGTATTGGCTCATGATGGACCAAGCGTGTAAGTCCCAAGATGCATTCCTTCCCTTGTTTGCTTAAGGAATCAAATATGGCAGAAAGCAAAACAAAAATCCAGTGTGTGGTTAAATGAAATTGCTGCTGCCCATACCCTGTGTTTTAGTGTAATTCCTGTAAATGATTGTGAGGGGCTATAGAGGGAAACACAGTGAACACAATGTTCCTTTTTGATCAGCAGCTTTTAACAAAGGAAGGATGTTGAACATCTGAAAGTAGGGAGTGCGGAGTTCACTGCAGGTCACCATTAAGGACAAGAACAAGGTAATGTAAGAGGCTGTGTGATTCCAGGTTGACAGGAGGATTTTAAAAGATCAAAAGTGTTTTATATATATGTTTTAGAGGACCAGAAGTGCTTTCAGTCAACAGATGAAAATGCTAATGTTTAGAAATGATGAAAGCAAGACAAATGTGGTGGTGAATTCCAACTGAGTCATCAAAACAACAAGTATTCTTAGTCTGTGGTTTTTAAAAGATTATTGCAAATTGTCCATCAGTGCAGGTGTGGTAAAAATGGCTATTCTGCTCCTATATGAACAGCTCACTGCATTTGTTATTTTGGGATGGCAGAGTTGACAGTGAGTTGTGACTTGCAGTATTTCTCCTTTTAGAGCTAGATGTATTTGAATAAGTCTGTTAATTATTTAAGCTTTACATTGTGCTCTCTTCCTGTCAGCAACAGCAATAGAAATGTTTTTACTGTATAATTAAGGAGCTGGAGAGAAAAGAAAGAAACATTTAATAGCTGCTTCTGATAGAACCTTCATCAGTTTAGTGTGAAAAAGAAAAATGATGGAGTAATATTGCCACCAGCAATCCCTCAGTCAGGTGACTTTTTTGCTGGATCAATTCTGGTTGCTAAGCAACAAGCAAAAAGGCACGGTTATGTTTTGGTAAATCTTTTTATTTTTGAATATTCTGTGCTGGAGTTTCAGATACTGTATCTCCTACTAACGCTCTTGATTCAAGGCTCAGGGTATCTTCTGAGCCATAAAAGCCCATCTTTTCTTATTTAAAAGGGATGATGTTATTTAGTTTTCAGAAAAACTTTTGTGGCTAATACACACTTGAAAATGCAAAACTGAGCCAGTGATTAGAGAATTTGTTAAAGAAAACCACAGAAAAATCATTACAACAACTTTGACATTTTTGGTTAATGATATCTACATTAATGAGTTAATTGCCAATGCATCACATTTTATGCCACTATCAAATATTAATGTTATCAATGTTATAATAATAGCATCTATTGATATAATTGAAGCTTGCTTTCCAATAGGTGTCACCATGAATAATACCATTGCAGTATTAAAATCAATAATAAGAATATTAGGAGGGCATTATAAAATGTCAATACAATGAAAACCACTTAAATGAATGCTTGATATAAAACAAACTGACGAGATATACTAAGCTATAATTTAAAATAATAAATTCACAACGCTGTGTATAACAGTTTGGCCATTGCAACTCTACCATTCTTAAAAGCAGCAGACTGAAACGAATAATCAAAAAAGTTATGAAGAGAAGAAATCATAGTGCATTCAGTGAGAAAATATTCAAAGAGTATATGATATATCTGAGGAAAGTTTAAATATTGTAAGTTGTTTGATGTTACATTTAAGATAAAGCCTTTGTGTTGCAAGTGTCCAAAATCTGCTTGCAGATATCAGTGCCTGTCTTCCTTTGAGGTCAGTTCTAGCCAGACACACAGCTGAGGCTTGGCAGGATACGTGCACTTGTGTAAAGAAATTAACTGCCCAGCCCTGGAAGAGGACTGGAAAGACAAAATTCCAATTTTCCAACATGAAACCTCTTGTCAATCTGTGGCCATTGCTTTTCCATTTCAATGGTGGCAAATTGGCACAAAGCTGAGGGTCTGAGGGTAATTCTCTGTGCCTTTCAGCACCTGACAATGAGGCAAAAAAAACAAAGGTCACAAGTAGGCTTTGAAAATGTAGCACCTGAATATAGCCAGTTCTGTTTGTGGGGAACAGCAAGCAGAGCACATATTTGGGGGGGGAAAGGCACCATTAAAGTACTTAATTTCCATTCAGTGGACTGAGTGAAATGCCCTCAGTCTGGATTGGTTTTGGCATTTATCCTGGCACCCCCAAGTGCAAGGTGGGTGCTGGCAGCTCTTGGGAGCATTTGTCCCTGTGCTGGAGCTTTTCTCTGTCGTGGCCATGCCCTGGAGCGGGGAGGAGGATTGGCTCTCCTCCAGTGCCTAGCTGGACTGGGGAGGGAAGGGCTGGGGAAAAAAAACCTTCAGGATGGCCCATCCTGAGCAACACCGATGCTCAAATACATGCCTCACCCTAGGAAGTGATAATTTAATGTAGAAAAGCAATTTTACATTTCTTTCTGCCCCACTTGTGTTGTTGGAAGGGGGCAGCAGGGTGTGCAGCCAGGGCCAAGCCCCTCTCTCCACAGCCTGAGCTGGGCAGAGCCCACGGTGGGTCTTGCAAGGCACTGTGGAAAAACTTATAACTAAACTGAGGGGAATAAAGGTATTCCAGAGAAACGTCCAAGTGATCAGCTCTGGCTGGCTTTCCATTTTTGACAGCCCATGGTAGTGATCTCCATTCCACACCACACAGGGTTTCCTGCTGGAGATACAATGCATTTGAAAGTTTATCTGGCAACTCCATAAATAAGAGTTGTAAATCTGAAGGCTTTTTATTACCAGAGTTGTCTTAAGCTATATCTGCCAAAAAAGTTTTAAGACAGCTCAGACTTATTTGCCCAAAAACATTTGACATTTACTTCATTACTCAGTGGACTGCACTCCCTTTAAATAAATTTTCCAGTGATCTGGACTTTCACCATGAAAATCTGTACAGTGAACTCCTAGTTTATTATACCTACTTGAAAAGGGTAATTTAATAAGGCATCAGTACAAATGCTTAATTGTGCAATGGCTATTGACAATGCCTTTAAACAGTTGCATATTTGCCAGATTTAGCTAATGGAAGTAGAATTGCCACTTAATGTCTCGGTTTGCACTGGCTGAAAATAAATTGCATCTGACATTCCTTTGGCTTTTAAAGGACATATTTGGATATTTACAGTCAGATTGATCTTTTGTTGCATTTATGTTTTTTGTGTGAAAAAGTATGAAGTAATTTAGATGGAGATGCTTATTTACACATACAGTATTAGTAATAGCTTCTCTCGGTCTGATGTTTCACAGACTTGAGATATTGATATCAGGGAGAGTTGATGGAAAAATAACTTGACAAAATCTATTTTTTCAAAACTGTGGATTTGTCAAAGGTGAAATTTGCTGCAACAGGCTACCTCTAATGACATTTCCATTTATAAGAAGTTTTGAAAAATAAATTACAAATAGTTCATACAGAATTTTCTGTAATTTCCTACAGTTTGGTTTTTTGATCTTTCCTTTTGAAATTTAATTTGTAACAAAATTAAGTGAAAGAAAAATTCTAAAAGCAAAATGGTGGTATTTTGAACATATGAAAACAAAATATTCTGTTGGCATAAAGTGAACTTTTTCAAGTTCAAAAAAAACTTTTGCAGTATTTCATTCTGATTTAGGATGCAAATGAAGTCTCCAATACTGAAAATGGGGAAAAAAACCCCATATTGAGTTTTAATGCAGATACATTTAGCTCATTTTCTATTCTCTGTTAGAAATATAATTACTTATCTCTGTACTTCTTCTTTCCTCAAACCTCATTTAAGAAGCAAAACTTTTTTCTAATGAAGCAACTTATCATCACATTTAGAGGCTCAGGAGCAATTGAATTACAAGTATTGTAATACTGCAATTTTTTCAGTTGAAATGAATGTACTGTCAAGTGTGAATCTACTTTATTCAGATGAAACAATCTTTTTGCATTTGTTCTGTAAATGTTAAGGTTTGTCTGTAGATTGATACGTAAAGAAGTTTCTACCTTGAATTTCTGAATTGTTAACACATAGTGAGAAAACACAAACACCTGAGGGGTGGCTGCTGAACTTGTGAATGACTTGAAATCAGCCCTTGAATTCTACATTTTCCAGAATCCTGGGAAATTCAGCCCAACTTTGTTGTCTAGATCAATTGCACCACACATAAACAATCCTTAGTGATAAATACCCATATTTTTTGTCCTAAATGCTCATTCAGAGCCCTGTGAACAGGCATAAACACAGGTATTCATTACTCTGAGCTTTCTCCCCTGCTTGGAAATGCTCTCCAGCAGGCTGCCAGTTCTGAACCTGGAGAATGTCTGAGGGTAAATGGTGGCAGAAGTTCTGTCAGGTGTGCAGGGCTGGAGCCATTAACTGCTTTTAAGGGAATAATAAAACTTCAAATTAAACATGGGAATTTTATGAATAGTCAGTGTATGGAATGTATTCTCATGTTATAGTAATATCTTTGAATAACTCAGTGACAGATATAATAGCTGCAGGTTTGTTGGCTCTGAAAATACTAATTTTAGACAAAATAGAAGTACCTTGATTAAAATAAATGTATTAATCAGATGAGGATTAGCCTATGAGATTGATGCTGTGTGCCTTTTACCAGCCAGTCTTTTTCATTGAGGTTATTTTTTTTTACTTCAGTGATAAGTTTTGATACCTGTTACAAATCTACTCTGTCTGAAATGTTGTGCATTTGTTATTTATGCATTGAAGGGTGAGGGGATTTTTTTGCCTGTACTTTTGGTGGGTTAATTTTGCTCATGGGTATGCTCTGATAGAAATAACCATTGCAATAGAGAAATAGTGGCAGGAAGATTAATACCTGGATTCTCATCTTTCAAGGCTTCTTTTGTGGCATAGAGAGGAACTGCCTTTCCATTTCATAAGAGGATTTCCTTTTGTACCTCCTCCTGCTTGGGCAGCAACATTCAAGCTGTGAATTTAGCTCACTGCTCTTTTGATTCTAAAAGGGGGTGAAGAATTGCTGTAGTTTCCCTCCCTTAATGCTGTTTTTCCTAACTTATTTTATTTCTGTCTTCAGAATACCTGGTTGGTTGCATGTCTCTTGACTTCTCCCTGAGAGCAGCTGTGTATTTCTGGGCATTTCTGTGGGCCCATACGGCTGTGTACTGTCTCTTTCTGCACATTTTATAATGAAAATAGAGAGAAAATTTGTTGTCTTTGGTAACTGGTCTGTGCTGGATGATTCCTTAACTCCACGTGTTCTTGAAATGCAGACACTATATGCTGGTAAGGAATTATGGCTAGTTTAGAAAATATCAAGTATTTCCCCCGATGATCACTGTCTACAACGTTATAGTGAGTTATGCACTAATGTGTGGAGAGGGGCAGAAACAAAATGACAGCACCAAGTTATGGAAATAGGATAAAGGAAGCAGCAATAGAGAAACTAGATCATGACCCTGGAGTCCAGCAGGATTTCTCTCTCTGTCCTCAGTGGTATAAGGACAGCTCAGCCCCAATGATGCAATGACACAAACTACCACCTAAGCTACAGGGTCTCATATTTGCAGTTTGCTCTCAGCTGATTTAGATTTGCCAAAGTTCATTATTTCAACATTAAGCAGCACTGGAAAATTCCACTCACTGCTGGAGAGAGAATTGCAGCTAAAATAGTGAAAAGAAACCACTGTCTATGGATTGTCTATAAAAAAGTGCACACTGGATCTCCTGTGTAGTAACAGGTATTTGTGTGTGTGTATATTCACATTTTGGTGTTTTGTCAGCAGTGAAGCAGATACTCCAGACTTTTAGACATATCCCTTTTTCTGTAGTATAGCTGTTGCCAGACCATTGGGAAAGTTCTCCTGTTGAGATATGGGGCACATGAGCTCTGTAAGGGAAAACTATTTCATGCTTCCTCAGAGAACAAATCTGTAACCAAACTTTCATTGAAAAGCCTGTAAATGTCCACAGGGAAGATAACAATTTTCTCTTCTTGCCACTGTTTTGTTAAAAAAAAAACCTAATAATAGAGAAAAAAACTTACAACAAGGAGTAATAAAAAGGTAATCCATAGTCTGGGGCCTTGTGTAAATGCAGTAAACATGAAGAATTTATTAAGTTTTTCTTATTCCAGGTGGAGATTCTTAAAGGCAGGCTTACTTCGCCTGAATTGTTCAAAATTAACTTTCTTGGAGTACAAAGTTTCCCTAAATATCTTAAAATCAGCCTCAACTGGATGGCCTGAGAAAGTGGCAGCTGACGCAATTCAAGCACAGTGAAAATTATGACAAATTCAGTGTGGGGGGAAGCTCTGGCAGCACCAGGGGGAGGGCAGGCTGGTGACCCCCAGAGGGACTGACCCCTGCAAAGACAGGAAGCCTCATAGGGAAAATCAAACCAGTATCTCCAAAACAGCCCTCAGAAAGAAAAGAAGGAAATGTAGAGAGGATCCAGCCAGTGGCACAAAGGAACTGGGACAGCAGTGCCCTGGGCTTGCTTCAGTTCAGGTATTTTCTGCCTCTTCACTGCCACTGTTGTGCCACTGTGTGAGTGAGGCCCGGCTCCCTCCACCCCATGTGCTGTCCCCACCTCCCCTGCACCTCTCAACAGCCTCCCACTTCCTCCAACACAGGGACAGACATCCTCTGCTGGGTGCTGGGACTTGGCCAGGTTCTGCATTCACCTCATCCCTACTGCCTGTGCCTTCTGTTAGGATTCCTGGCTGCTTGGGGCAGACTTTGTAGCTTGCTTTTACAGGCTGTCTAATTTTAGGGTTTCCACATAATGGCTATCATTATGCACTCCCCGGTAAGTCCAATTCCTCATAATTAATTAAAACTATTCAGGTAGGAAGGTCAAGGCAAAAAACTCTTCCTGCTGGTTTGAAGCACTTTTTCCATTTGCTTATTAATATTCTAACTGATGTTGCATTGTTGTGGCCGAGACCTCTTTCTACCTGGCATTTTAGACCACAGTGATTTCATAAGGAGAGGACCTGATTCTGACAATTTTCTGAATTTTGTTCATTCTCAGCTAATCAAACTGTTCCTATGGAAGACCCCTAGCCTGCCCATGCAAATGCCTTCTCTCTTCCCATCATGTTCAGTGAAACTTGTTATTCTGATTCTTGCTACTAATGATATTTCTGTTATGTTGTCCATTATAGTTGAGATAAACCTTATCTTTTATTGAGGAAATCAGAAGAAAGACATTTGAAAATTCACATCTTTCTAAGCAATCAAAAACCAGAAAAACTATGGTGGTTTGTTTCACAACATAATGTGAGTCTATTTATAACTGAGATATAAATAATCTTCATTTCTACACTATATCAAATTTTGTACTTAATAAGATTTCCAGATATACGAACCCCTCAACCACAGGTCAGTGGCAAGAACCAGTATCTTTTTCTACAGGCAAAGTTAAGATCCTTCTCAAATCTCAAAATGTTTCTAAGGCAAACTGTTGGGGTGAATCAGGTGTGCTATGAAAAGCTACACAGAATATAAATATGTAACACCAGGGTGAATCCTCTTCCTTTTGAAATCCTCCACAAAGTCTCATAGCTGCATATTCTGCTCGACTCATTGTTAAGAGTCTAAACCACAGGAAGGCTTTTCAACATCAAATGAGACTGTATTTCAGACATGAACAAAGGAAAATGGCTGCTTTGGATTGCACACACCTGATTTTGTGGCAAGATACCTGGGCCTACTCCCTATATATTACCTATTTAATTATTTTTATTATTAATAGTATTACGTGTGCTGGGAGTTCTTGCTGAGTTCACAGGTTACCCTGGTAACAAAAATGAGTGTGCACATTTTTCAGCATCTGATGAAGCTGAGTTTGTTGCTCAGCCTCAGCACACAACCTCTCTTGTTCCTCCCTGTAGCACGGACAATGGTTATGTGTGTGAATGAGGTAAAGGTGGTCAACATCAAACCTGAAAGATTACATCCCTAAATGCCACCATTGTGCAGGAGCTGGGAAATTTGTAAATATTTAACCAGTTCTGAAATTAACAGAACAAACCAGAAATTGCACGGTGCCTCTCGGGTCTGCAGAGCCTGGCTGCCCGGCAGGGTGGCACTGCACACACAGCCTGCCTGCTCTGAGATCCAGCTCCTCCCCAGCCCAGCTCTGGGGCTCGCCTGTGTGGTGAAGTTGTCTGCAGCCACACAAGCACAGTTCAGTAAAATCAATGGGAGCATTTCCACCAGGCTCAGTGGGTTTCGGATTGCGTTTGCTCGGCGCACCGTCAATGACAGCTGTAACAGCGAGGTGTGGATCTGTCAGTGATGTTTCACCGTGGCACGAGGATGTGGTAGAAAGTGGTCAGTGTCATGGAATTACACAAGAACATAGTTACTGTACACAAAATAGAGTCCTAAGTTCACCCTACACCTGGTGTGCTGCAGAGGAGACAATGGTCACTTAGTGGATTCCCCTGTTCCTCACACAAATTTAATGGCAGAATTCAGTTCCTGGTTACAGACAGATTGCTGAAAAGGGAATTGTTACTCAAAGCCAAATTCTGACCTGACTTGCCATACTGTAAATGCAGAGTGAACTCTCTGGTGAAGTCATCTGTGTTTGGAACAGTATAAATGAGAGAGAGAATTAGGAACTATATTATAAGAATTCAACACTTGAGGTACTTTGTGAGATAATGCATCAAGCTATTAAAACATGAGTGGATACGTTTGTACATTATCCTAAGAAAAGTCTACTTTTGATCTACTTTATGATTATTTGTGGTGTTATGTCTTCATTGTAGATTCTAGCATTGATGATAATAGCATTAACACTGCAGCCCCTTCTGATGTGGTGTCAGTTACGCTCTTCACTTTCATGGAGTAACACTTTGAAATTTCAAAATACTTGAAGATACTGTAACAGCCAGTGCTGCCAATATAGCATGGAACTGCTACTTCACAATTCAAGTAGTCAGCTATTGACTCGTGGCAATCTATATCTGCATTAAAATGGTGAGTTTTGGATTAATGTGGAGCTGAAAGCCCAACTGAGGCTCTTTGCTGCCAGCCTGTCTCTGTAATTGCAGCATGGATTTCACCAACCACAAAGGGCAAAATGAATGTGATCATCCCCAGCAGTCGATAGCACATTGATTTTTTTCACTCTACGATTCGCACAAATATTGAAGCTCATTTTTTAAGCAAGGAGGATTATTAATCTACATTTCTTTAAAAATAAGTCCATTTTGAAGCATGGTACCTTGCAGGGTTTATTTAATGTGCAGTATGCAAATCAGATGAGCAAAACATTTTTTATTTTTTTTTTAACCAAAAAGTGGCGTTCCCAGCAGGCTGTGAAACCTCATCCCCACCATTGTGCTGTCATGTGTCGTATTGTTTGGTTAAGAGATTAAAGAAGGAAATGTTGGCGGGGCTCGTTCTGGTCAGCGTTTTCTTAGTTTGGTTTCATTTTCACTAACCCTGAGGTTGTAAACAGACTGTGTACAACATCACCTGTGGTTCCTAAGATGAAACAATGATTCAAGGCCATTTCTTCCCTAAATGGATGCAGTTAATCTGTGGTATAACAAATATACTTTAAGTCAGGGGGAAAAAGGATGTTCCTGACAAGTTGCAGTAATGTTTCTCAGAACTGCGAGGTTTCTTTTCGTCATTGGCATCACCTGTTTCTGGAATTATGTCTTCAACTGTGTGACTGTGAGAAAGCTTCAGTATTAAGGACTAGATTTACTTCTCTACCCTCTGTGTGTACACAAATGGACAGTGATGGTTAAAACGTTCCAGCTGTGAAACGGGCTGCTGACCTGCATGAACAACATATATTCAGTCAGTCCTTGATAAGTTGGAGTCACTAACGTGTGAATGTAAGATGAGCCATATACTGGCTATAAGTTGATCTGTTTGACTGTAGACTTTCCTGGTTCTGATTTTACCTTCCTAATTCTACAGGTCAGAATGCAGTGAATTTCTCCAAGTCTGCATTTCCACATCACTTGAGTCAGTTGCTGGGCCAACTTTGTGCTGGATTTGGTCTATTTGTTGAATCTTCTCTCAAGGGAAGGGGAACCCATGATAAGAAACATTCCAGGAGTGGCTTTAATGAAAAAGTAGCAAACAAGCACAAATTAGATTACCTTTATAAATGCCTAAGGTCAATCAGGGCTCTCCTGTTCCTTCCTTCATCCCAAGGCAATATTAATGAATGCAAAACTCCTCTTTGCCAAGGGGCAGCCTTGAATATCAAGTCTTTGGATGGATTTAATTCAAAACCCTCGTAAACTTTCAAACAAATATAAGGTGGTAAAATACAAAGTGAAAAAAAAAAAAAAGAAAACAAAATCAAGAGAGACATAATATTTACCATTTGCTTTGGTCTTTTCAGAAGCACTGAATCACAGACTCCCAGAAACAAGCCCTTATTCAAGGCAGTATTTCTTATTTCCCGCCATGTTCCCAGTTAAGTGGATAAGGAACCTTTAATGAGTCAGAAATGCTCTTTTAGGTAAATGTGACTGAAAAAGACACATTTGAAGCTGAACAGGCTCCCCAATGTCATAAACTCTGCTTCTGGTTGTAACAGTTTGTCCCAGTAAATCCTCAAAGTAGAGCAGTTGCTGTGTGTCATTAGCTGTGTGTTTGCTTTCCTCAGGGTGTTTAGCTACTTTCGCTTCAGCTTTTATTGCACTTAGCACTACAATAACATCTCAAAATGCCCTACCTTCAATTCCAGAGAGCGGTCAAACGAACAAACATTAGCCACACAAAAAGACAATTCCCTGAAATAAAATACCTTTCATATTGTGATCTGAAGAAGATCAAAATTCAGTTTCCTTTCCTTCCCAAAACGTAAGAATAGCTTCAAATATGAAACATTTAAGGCATGAACTGTGCTTGCTGCTTTTAGTGTGCAGAGTAACGGGACTGCAGTTCTCAGCTCAAAGCCTTGTAACAAACCCTGCTGCTGCAAGTGCAGTTCCAGACCTAGTAGGTGGTGGCTGCTTGAATTGTTCTGAGAATCTTCTCTTCTTTCTTTCATGATAGTCACCTGCCACAGAGGATGAATTGTGATGAAAGATAGCAAGTCATGCAGAGCCTTCCGGGCATGATAAATAATGTAGTATAGCAGGTGTATATAAAACAATCTCTTAACTGATTATATTCTGAGGTGACTACTTGATTACACTGTGAAATCCCTTGGCTGGACTTTTTCCACCATTCTGGACATTTGGAAATAGAAGGAAATTTTCCAGAGGTACTCAAGCAGAGGTATTGTGGCTTCCCCAAAGGCTCTCTTCTATCTACTATTTGTGCCCTTTTATCTCCAGCTGTTTTTTATCTAACTTCCTGCTGTCCTGCACACATCCTCTTGCTTCCACTCTAAGTGGGGATTTCAGGTGACATAAAATCACTTCAGAGGACCGACTCTGACTGATCAACAGAAAAAATGGCCTAAAGGCATAATTTGGGAAGGTGTGGAATTAAAATAATGTGTCTGCAACATAGCAAAACAGCTCACATGTGGTTTTTTGTCTATTCATAAAATGAATAGCAGAGTTCCTCAACATGCAGGAGCCCTTGTGTGCCAGAGAGTCTCTGAACAGTGGGGTCAGCTTTTGCAGTGTCTGTCTGTGATGCTGATGACAAGGTTGAGAATAACTTCATGTGTTTCCAGAACCATTTCTGCTGCATGGCTATGTAGTTTCTGATCGGTGACCTTCGCTTTTGCCCTTTTATCAGTTCTTTGATGATGGACAGACTTATCACAGGGAAAGAGATGATATCTTTAAGGGGAAAGGTTATTCTTATTTCCAGCAGATTTTACCTATAACATCATGGACATAATACACATTTAAAACAGTAAATTCTCACAAAGGAGGATCACGCCCCACTGGGTAGTAAAGAGCACTTGGCTATGTTTTCAGGAATGTTTTAGTTCCTTGACTAATTAACTAGATATGAATTCATTATATTAGAATGTACTTTCCAAATATAATTCAAACTGAAATAGCTTTATCTGTTTGCTTTTCTCTTGTTTCAGGGTATTTGCAGTCACTGCCATGCTGAGTTTGTTTATGTCTTCTAGTTTTGTTCCCATCTGAGTCTCTGCATACTTGAATGTAATAGTAAAGCTTTTAAGAAAGACAGGATGGTCTTGGGGTTAGAGCACAGTAATAGGATTCTGGAGACCTCAGGTCTCAGTGTGATGCTGCCACAGCCTTCCTCTGTGATCTTAGACAGATTACTTAGTCTTTGACTGATTCTCCTCCTCTGTAAAAGGCACATTAGGATATTAAGCTCTTGGACAGTCATGTATTAAATATATATATATTTTAAAAACTACAAAGAAATGGATTTCGTGAGGGCAAAAATCAACACCCCACTATCCTGAAGCCACGAGGAGAAGGATGTTGAATTCTTCTCCAGAGCAGTGCTGCATCATAAGCTCTCAATTAAAACTGTAATGGGAGCAAAGAATACCTGCATTTTTGCAGTGCTGGATAGCTAATGAGCTGTGCAGAAAAAACAGCTCAAGAACAGTTACAGAAGTGTCCTCTGTGCACTTTAGCTCATTTGCTCTTAGACATATCTGATCTGTTCTAACTAAGCACTGAGAGGGCTGTCATCAGTTAGGATAGAGATTATCAGTGTGCAGCTTAATATAAGCTTATATATAATACAAGCTTAATATGAACAAGGTCCAAAGACTTTTGTATACAAAACATCACAGAAAGCAACTCCCCATTCCTTTGCAAGTGGATAAATATGTTTTCTTCATGGTTAGAGAATCTTCTTTACTTAGTTATTGATTAGCTGAGTCAAGCAAACTTGTTAACCTTACCTAATGCATTTTCACCCTTCATTTGCTGCAGCCATAGTTTAAAATTTATACCTAAATGAAAGGACTCTTCCTTTTTCCACCAGTGACTCCATAGTGTGCAGCTGTGGCTGGCATTGACCCCTGTTCCCCAGCTCTCTTTAAAACCACCTTAGATATTTCTCTGGAGGCAGGAGTGTCAGAAAAGAGTACAGATTCTCCCTTGGTTCCTTTTCTAAAAGAGCAGAGAAGGCAGGGGTCATTATTTTGGCACTGTCTACAGCCAGGATGATGGTCCCAGCTTTAAACATTCCTGAATGCTCCTGTGGACCCCTCTATGAGGCCAAGATTTACCCCCAGCCCACAGAGAGAGATGTGAGGCCTGACCTCAACCCACTGCAAAATTGGCATCTGATTGATGCTGTCCTTTGACAGGCCCAGGAAGGAGCAGGGGAGTGCACACCCTTGGTTATTGAGGAGGCTGTGTGGGGAGGCAGAGGGTGATGCATTGCTGACTTGCTGCTCCACACAAAGAACTGCCTAAGGTGAGTAAGGTTTGAGAGGAATGTAAAAGGTATCCAGATATCAACATAAAAGGTGTCATTCCTAAAGTGTGCAGGAATAAAAGACAAATGGTAATAGGTCATTCTGGAATCAGAATCATAATGACAGAAAGAGAGCTGGGAATGAAAGAAAGGGCAGATAAATGTCAACAGTTAGGGAGCAGAGACCATGAACTCTCTCAGATGGAAGAAAGTGCTCAGAATATTCAGCAAAAGCAAGTTCGATTGTAAAATAAACTTCATACCTTCAGTCTGACTGCCTGAATAGCAAAGTTTTCCAAGGTATTGTGACAGATAGATGAGGGAAAGGGAAAACCCGTCAGAGATGAGAGATCCAGCCAACCCAGGGAGTAAATGATAGTGATACACAGACACAGGTACTCCTGTAAGATGCTCATGGCAGATTGTGTTTTGTCTCCTGAAAGGGAGGCAATGATCCTTCTCACATCAAAGTACACGCTAGCAGCAAGGGGAAGAATGTAAAGAGGGAAAAGTAAACAGCTATGGAAAATGAAATGTAAAGCACATGGATGGAAAGAAGGGCTTGTCCTTCCCTTCCCTGCTTTGGGAGTTGATAGAGATGAACAAAAGTCAATCAGCTGAGAGTCCCACCCATGAACATGTGTCCTGTGCAATGTGGATGGAAGACATTTGCCCACAGGAAGATGGTACCCATCCAGTGTTAACATCCTGTAGGTTTTTCTGACATCAGGATGTACCAGCCTAGATCAGAAAGTGTAGATGTCAACTGCTTCCATAGCAGGTTGATGGCTTACCAGTAGTGTCTGAATGCAGTTCTTCAGGCACATAAATCCTGGTGTTTTTTGCATTGGTTGTTGAAGGTGGTGGCACTCGACTACTGGAAGGTGCTGATCTACCAAAGGAGCCGAGCTGGTGTCCTCAGCAGGGGTTTTGCACCTTCTGAAAACTGAGGCACTATAAAGTCCATGTGAACAGCCCACATTGACATATAATCTTTTTTTTTTCTATGAACACACTGTTCCAGAGATTCTTAATAGAATACATTTGAAGTACATTAATTTAAAAAAATTTAAAATCCATAATGTTCACAGCAAATGTGCAGTATTTGACAGATAACAAATCACATTACCTCAGCTCTGAGGCTGTCCATCAGACACATTTGATATGGAAGTGGTTGGTTTGAATTGGCTTGAGAAATTAGAGGGCACAAACTTCATGGCAAATGATGGGGTAGCTTTATTTGCTCTGTTTCTGTTTGTCAACCATCACTGAACAGTTCTATTTTGACAACTGTGCCAGTTATTTTAGTCTACAAGTTGATCTTGTTGACTAAACATTGAGTATTCATTGTTTTCTAACTTATTAACAGTGTCTATTTGGTCATCTCTGATATAGAATATCCTTCTTGATCTCTGGTCAGATATCTGAAAACATTCAGCATAAGGGTGGGGTGGGACAGTGAGTAGTGTTCAAGATGGGTATACAAATACTCAAAACAAGTGCATCCATGTAATCATCAAAAATTATTTCCCTTAACACAAAAACAAAATATCCCATAAGGAATTCAGATGACCACACAAGATAAAATGTATGATCCAGACAAAATTAACTTCTTTCTTAATTTAAACAACTGCAGTTGTCAAACTACTCTTTTTTTGTAGCGATTGNGGGAGGCAATGATCCTTCTCACATCAAAGTACACGCTAGCAGCAAGGGGAAGAATGTAAAGAGGGAAAAGTAAACAGCTATGGAAAATGAAATGTAAAGCACATGGATGGAAAGAAGGGCTTGTCCTTCCCTTCCCTGCTTTGGGAGTTGATAGAGATGAACAAAAGTCAATCAGCTGAGAGTCCCACCCATGAACATGTGTCCTGTGCAATGTGGATGGAAGACATTTGCCCACAGGAAGATGGTACCCATCCAGTGTTAACATCCTGTAGGTTTTTCTGACATCAGGATGTACCAGCCTAGATCAGAAAGTGTAGATGTCAACTGCTTCCATAGCAGGTTGATGGCTTACCAGTAGTGTCTGAATGCAGTTCTTCAGGCACATAAATCCTGGTGTTTTTTGCATTGGTTGTTGAAGGTGGTGGCACTCGACTACTGGAAGGTGCTGATCTACCAAAGGAGCCGAGCTGGTGTCCTCAGCAGGGGTTTTGCACCTTCTGAAAACTGAGGCACTATAAAGTCCATGTGAACAGCCCACATTGACATATAATCTTTTTTTTTTCTATGAACACACTGTTCCAGAGATTCTTAATAGAATACATTTGAAGTACATTAATTTAAAAAAATTTAAAATCCATAATGTTCACAGCAAATGTGCAGTATTTGACAGATAACAAATCACATTACCTCAGCTCTGAGGCTGTCCATCAGACACATTTGATATGGAAGTGGTTGGTTTGAATTGGCTTGAGAAATTAGAGGGCACAAACTTCATGGCAAATGATGGGGTAGCTTTATTTGCTCTGTTTCTGTTTGTCAACCATCACTGAACAGTTCTATTTTGACAACTGTGCCAGTTATTTTAGTCTACAAGTTGATCTTGTTGACTAAACATTGAGTATTCATTGTTTTCTAACTTATTAACAGTGTCTATTTGGTCATCTCTGATATAGAATATCCTTCTTGATCTCTGGTCAGATATCTGAAAACATTCAGCATAAGGGTGGGGTGGGACAGTGAGTAGTGTTCAAGATGGGTATACAAATACTCAAAACAAGTGCATCCATGTAATTCTCAAAAATTATTTCCCTTAACACAAAAACAAAATATCCCATAAGGAATTCAGATGACCACACAAGATAAAATGTATGATCCAGACAAAATTAACTTCTTTCTTAATTTAAACAACTGCAGTTGTCAAACTACTCTTTTTTTGTAGCGATTGCCAGCTCCATCTAGAACATTGCAAATCACAATAATAAAAAAAAATAACCACTGTCCCAGCTGGAGAGATGATCAAATGCTTCTTACCTTTCTGCCAAACTATTTGTCACCATTTCTCCTCTCCCACAATGGCATTGCCTTGTCATGGGTGTAATTTTTTAGCATGTCAAAAACCTGTTGTTGATCTTCATACAGAGATTATAGATCTCTGCAGTACTTCTCCTTCATTATCTGTAATTTTCAGCTTTCCCTACAGTCTAAATATTGTAATAGTCCCTCTCTCAGTTTTTGTCCTGCTGTTACTTTATACTGTTCCTTTGGGACTTGCTGGTGAAATTGGTATGATTTGATTCAGATTTTTAATTACTGTAAAAGCTGTGTGGAGTGGATGAGTCTCTACTAAACGTAAAGTTCAGACATTTGGGCACGCACCTGATCAGAACTCTGTGGCTGCATGACATCTGAATGAGTTATTTTGTGGCCAGGATGGAGAACAGTGTCACTCCTTGCATCCCTGTGTCCTGGGGAGGCACCCAGGTGTGGTCAGGGTGGGGGCAGCTCCCTGCCAGGATGAAGAGGAGGTGCTGCAGGGAGCAGGCACGCGTGGGGCAGCACAGCCTTTGCCAGCTGCTCTGGAACTCCTGCCACAGGCTTAGTCTGAGCTGACTTGCAGCTCCAAAATCTGCTCCAAAATTTGAAAGTGTGCCTTTCCAAATAGGTCATTTTCAATGCAGACCAACTTTGGGATCCTTTTGAATTGGTTTTGCATCTTTTTAATCTTGTATCGTTAATCCCTAAGTAATAAATAGAATTGCTCTGGTTGGATGCTTTTCTCTGCTGTCTGAGGCTTCCTTCTGACCAGAGAGGGCTTCAGGGTTAATTTATATCCATTTAGCTAACTGGTGCAATTTTAGTTCTTGCTCTCTTTTATGTCAGACTAAGACTGATTATGCAAATTTAGTTCATGCTTGTAAATTCATCAACACAAATTAAACCAATGTATGAACACTCTCATGGAAAAGTTGCTCCAGTTTAATCAAATCAGTATCAAACAACACTTTCTGTGCCTTTGTGTACAGGCCAGGCCTTTAAGGCTTTAGGTCACCTACCAAAAATTGAACAAGTCACCAGCTGAAGCCTTAAATTCTTGGGGAGAAGCTCCCTCTTTTGCACAGTGAATTTTAAAGTACCAAGCACAGCAGGAGACTCTTCACACTCTACCTCACTGCAAACCCTATATAACAATGTAAACATTCATTTTATAAGTACATAGAAGCTGTGGTGATTATTACAGTAGTTACATAGCATCTTAATTAGGTTTCCTGGTTTGGGGGGGAGGGCTTGTCTTTGCTGTAAAGAAAATCAGTTTCAGACAGTGGAACTGATTTCTAAAATCATCTATGAGTAAATTCATCCCTCAGCTAAAAGCCAAACTGAGCCTCCAGATGCATGCGAGTGCAGCTCCCATTTTCCTAAGAAAAAATGCCTGTGTTCATTGAAGAATAGAATTTTTCTGTTCCAGAAGGCTGGCAGTTTTAAGTGCAATGAGGAAAACAGTATTTATAAAAGCAGTTATCATTGCAAAGAAGAGAGCTCACACTGCTGTGATTTCAAAAGTTGATCCTGAATACTTATCAGCAGGTGAAGCACAGAGTGCTTAACTTCTCACCATCAAAGAAGGGTTCTAGCAGAATTTCAGGGTGAATTAGGGAGAGAGATAAAGCAGCTTAGGGGATCACACTGTTTTCCTTGTTCTAATGAACTTCTTTGTTGATGATGAGAAGTTACTCCTTCCATGTTCCTTCCTGTTGTCACAGATCCAGCA
This sequence comes from Horornis vulcanius, assembly GCA_013401035.1. Classification (NCBI taxonomy): domain Eukaryota; kingdom Metazoa; phylum Chordata; class Aves; order Passeriformes; family Scotocercidae; genus Horornis; species Horornis vulcanius. Next base: position 36,755 of record VZUA01015227.1, read on the forward strand.
GTGCTGCCACAAGGTTTCATCCAAACAGAATAATTGGCACAATTCTTTTTTGGTATTTTATTGTTTTACTATTTAATGCATCCTTCTTTCTCCTCTGTCCCTTCCCTTTTGTTGAAGACAGAGAAATAGAGGACTTCAACCCTAAGGGGGTGAGGAATAAGAAAGCACACAAAAAGATTCCCCATATGAATTCATTTTAAGAATCTCACATTCTTTCAACAGACCTCATTATTTTTTTAGGACATTCATTCCTTCTCAGTGTTAACAGCACTGACAGTGAGAAGGTATTTGCAACCTCCACCCACTCTGTTGGTGGAAGGAGAAAACTTTCACTTTAATTAAAACAAGTTGCATACAGTGTTCAGTGTCCCATAAGCACTTCTACCTAATACTTGACCTTGGCTGCAAAACTAAATCCACACTGTAGTAGTAGTAGTAGCCTTGTGAACACAAATCAAAATGCTTTTTAGTGTACTGCTCACAGTGTTTATCGGTTCTTCCAAAATTAACTGCAGCTGAAAAATAAACCAAGAAAGGCTTAAGCAAAGAACTGTTTCTGAAGCAGGGAGTACCCTGGGAGCCCTACAGTGAGGGCAGAACTTATATTGCAAATTATGCTTTGATATATTGCTAGATATGGCAAGATGTCATATATTAATTCCATTCTAATTAATACAGTTGTATTGTTTGACATCTACTGAAATATATATAATCACTTCATAATAAATTGCCAAGTGATTTATGTTACCATTTAGTTCTTCAAAACATGCCAAACTCCCAGGCTGGATGTGTGAAACTCAGCATTGCAAGATATTTGCTCTATTTTCTTCCTTCCCTTGTGAATGTTTCCCTCCTCTACCAGGAATTCAATTTTATTAAATCAGCTGTGAGATTACTGTGCTTATAATACAACTACTTATTCAACAATGTTCCTGTTTTGTCTTGATGAGAAATTAATGTTATATTCCTGGCCAGCAGGATTTGAACCCAAGTGCTGCAGGTCATCATTACAGTAACTGGGGGGAAAAAGTTTGGAAAGATGAGCAGGCTTTATTCATTGCTCCAACTAAGTGTCTGCACTGAGATTTCTGGAAGGGATTTAGGGAAAGGAACATCAAACAGGGTATAAGAAGTGGAAAAAAGCCCCTCTTGGCCTCACCCCAAATTAGAAAGTGCCTCTGACGATTCTGAAGGTCAAGGCATATAGATGGAAACCATCAAATCTATCCATGTATTTCTAAGGAGGATGCATAGGTTAAGGACTGGAGAAAAGAGCCATGAAATGTGACAGGATAGTGAAATAGCTCAAACTTCCACAGTTCAAGTTATTGCTGGGACTTCCTGGTACTTCTGGGGTAGGATTCCTGGGACAGGTAACCTCTGTTGGCATGGTAATTTAGCAGACATATCCTAAGTTTCAAGAGGGAAAAAATTGTCCCTGAAGTCAAAGATAGCATCAGGGTTCTGCTATCTTGTTTCAATCTAGGTAGGTACTGGTTTCACAGCCATGAGAACATAAAATGAGCCAGTTTTCTGTGAATAACCCCGGTTTCTATATCTTTTATGATGAAACTTCCATCCCATGATACTGAATTGGTTCTCTACTCTTTTCTCATGCTGTCTGTATGACAGTTCAATGCTATTGTTTCAACTGATGGAAAATGTTTCAGTTGGGACTTGGATTTGAAGGGAAATTGTGTTTTTCCAAGAAGTATTGTCTTGGAGGCAAGCATTTCAGATCTTCCTTCAGGATGTCTGGTTCAACATCTGCGGCAGTCATTTGCTTTAAACATCATCTCAAAACTTCCCTTTGAGATCTGGCTTGTCTGGGAATTGATAATAGAATCTTCTATCTACGCAGATGATAGTGCTTAAAAGTTACTAACATTTAGCAGTTTCTTGCATTGTGTGACAAGGTTGCTCTGAGCATGAATCTCTTACCAGCAGTATGTGCTTTTGGGCAAGTTCCTCCTCATTCTGTGTCTGGGATTTTTGAAAGAGTCTAACATCCTAAACCTCCAAGAACATTTGGGCTGGCAAAAGAATGCCAAAACAATCCCAGTAAGACCCCAATACTGCTGCTGCTACAACTTTCTGATCTGCACCAGCCACGGTATTGGATTTAGGTTTGGGCTAGGGCTAGGTTTAGGGTGAGGGTTAGGATTAGTGTTGGGGTTGAGAGAGTCAAATATTGGTTTTACCCAGGCCTCTCCCCACAGATTTTTCTTCTGACAGCCTCATGGTAGCTGATGTATGTATGATCTACATTAGGAAGTGCTGCAGTGAAGTGGAAACACTTTTGGCTTAGTTCTGTCTGCTTGTTGAGGCAAACCAATACATAGTAAGTGGAAAAGATTAGAAATTTGTTTCTAAAGCACTGTGCTACCAATGGAAACCTTAGCATAAATGCAGAGTGAACTGCAGAAACAAAAGAGCATCTCTGGTTTTGCATCAGTAGATTAAATTAGAATTTATGGTATTTTCTTTTGAGCCTCTTTTGCTGCCTGTTAGTGCCCCTGCTAGTTTAGCTTCCTTTCTTCAGCTCTAGTCATTACTGGTTTTCCACTGGTCTGATTCCACAGCTGTGAACCTTTAGAAAACAGCAGAAAACAATATGCCACAGCTGGTTAAAATGACAGGTGCTATTTCTTCATTTTCCATTTTATCACTGCTATTTTCTTTCCGTGAAAAAAATCCAAACCTACTTTGTTACAATATGTGCGGCATATTTAAAAGAAAAGTTTTAATTTTTCACTTATTACTTTAGGAAAGTTAGTGGAAAAGTGCCTTCCTTATATCTATCTAGTGAATGTGTCATTGTCAGCTTTGATTGCAGAGATATTGGGACTCTGACCTTCAACGACATTGCTAGCAAATTTTGACTGACAGCACACAACACTGCAAACCTCTGCTGCACATGCCTACTCTCCTAGAAAAAATCTTTTTAACAGTGTTCTTATGCTACTGGCTGTAAACTATCTTAGATGCTAAAATACAAAGTAAACCCATAGCAATATCTTACTGCACTTATCAAACGCGATCTGGAAAGACATTTGCAGCTCTTGTATAATCAGTTACACCTTCTGTGGTATATTTTAGTGAGTGCATAAAAGCTATCCTCAATCTGAAAATTAAAAATATGTATTAGAATGTCTGAGTGTGAGTGCTGATACCATGTGGTGTGACCAATGCTCACATTAACTTGCTCATGCTTTACTGTGTGGAAGGAACATTTTCTTTCACAAAACCATTGTAGATGAATTTGTTTTGAATATGTGGCTGAGGCATTCACAGGCTCTGAGGGTGTCTGTAAGTCAGAATGAACTTGGTGTGGGTAGCTCTGTAAGCAACCTCAAGCAGTCAAAAACCCAGCAGATTTCACCTCCCGATCATAGAATCATTTAGGTTGGAAAATACCTGCCGGACCATCAAGTCCAATCTAACGTCTCCAGAGGAACAGTGTTTAGTTTACTAACATCTCACTACAGCAGCCTTGCTTAGGAAGGCACAGCTTTCCAAAAGCTACTCCTTGTGAGCAGTTTTTGCAGGCTGCACCCTGAGCAATATGTTGGGAAGCACAGCAGCAGCGTGTGCTCTCAGGGCCATGAGGCCCAGTGGCCCTGGTCTCCATTTGGGGTGCTTTGAGCAGCTCTCTCTGCTGCTCTGCTGCTGAGTACAGAGCAGGCTTTGCTTACAGGCTCCCTGCTGCACCCTGCCTGACAGGGGACAGGCCCTGCTCCAGCCTGAGCCTGACACACTGATGGTAACAACAGACCATGCTTGCACTTCTCACACCTGCAGCAGGACAAACCCTGCCTGAAAGCCAGCTCTTCCTCTCTGGCAAAGCAGGCACCCAGGCCACTGCCTCCACAGGCACCCAGGCCACTGCCTCCACAGGCACCCAGGCCACTGCCTCCACAGGCACACCGCTGGCAGTAGGGTGCTCCTGCCTCTGTCCTGCCTTGTGTCCTGCCTGTGTCCTGCCTTGTGTCCTGCCTCTGTCCTGTCTCTGTCCTGCCTCTGTCCTGCCTTGTGTCCTGCCTCTGTCCTGCCTCTGTCCTGCCTTGTGTCCTGCCTCTGTCCTGCCTTGTGTCCTAGTCTGTCCCTGACTGCCAAGGGGACACTGTCTGGGGCAAAAGTCATGGCACGGGGCCCTGGTGAGCTCAGCCCTGTGGAGGCAGCACACATGCTCTTGCACCAGCCCGGGTGGGAGGAGGAGAATGAGAGCCCCTAAGAACCCCTCCAGTGCAATTTGCACCCTACCACAGCAACAGTGAGGACCCCCAGGCCTTGTGCAGATGCAGCCTGTGGCCCCTCCCTGCTGCCCCTCTTGCAGCCAAAGCATGTCATTAGGGGAGCCTAATATCCCTCTTCTTTTCCAGGTCTCCCTCAATCTCTGTCTCCTTGTCTTAAAAATATTCAAAACATCTTAACTGTGTATTCAGTTTTATTTTTATTGACTCTACATGAATAACATCTCTTGCCCCTTGACACCCTTGATTAGGTTTTTATTAAAACTTCCAGGCTGTGGCTCTTTAAAATAATTTTTAATGCATTTTAAATTATTTCTAGAATTTTGTATGGTGTCCCAAATGCTTAAAGAGAGTAAGGAGATTTATAAATAAAATTATTTTTAGTACACTGTAAAAGAAACTGTAACACTAATGCTGCAATGATAAAATAAAGCATGTGTGGAATCCCTTTTCCTACACGCCACGTCCTTCAAAAAAATTCTGCTTATATGCAGTATTACAAACGAGTTAGACTAACCCAGAATACTATTCCCAGTATCAATCAATAGACTATGAACACATTAGTATATTAGCAGTTTATGGCAGTATTTAGGATCATACAGTACAATAATGGAATACACTGTCTTCTGAGGTACCAGGCAGTCGTATTGTCTGGCCTGGTGTGAGTCTCCATGTCCAGCTCCTGTGGTTCCCTAGGCAGAGCAAACAGCCCTTGCAGGTACTGATTGTTTTTGCAGTGGCAGTGCTCTGTGCAAAGGTCTCTGATACAGTATGTTTGAACAATCATTGCTGTATCTTATCTACTCTAGGTAACAAAGAGATTCAAATTTAGGGGCACAAGAGGTAAACAGAAGAGTGTCCGTTGTGTCCAGTTACTTGAATTTTTAAAAGTAATTTTCAGAGCCAGAAAATGCCCAGTAACTCATTCCTTTAGTCTTGACAGTACTTCCTTTGACAGCCTATGTTCCAGTCCTGCAAAGACTTAATAAGGCTCTTACTGAAATTGCTTCTGTGGTGAGCAACGGAAGAAAGGCAAATGTAAAATTTGTTAATGGGTATGTTTCTGTCATGGAAAGGGGCTTTATTATATGTCACCTGGGGATCCCTGTATGGCTATCTAATGAAGACTTACTGAAAGTGGAGATAGATTATGCAATATTGATACGATTCTTCTACTCACAGAAAAAATGCCTTTTCCAGCTGTTCCCTTCGCATGCAAGACAAAAACAAAACAACAAATCAGCAACACGACCCACCAGAAAACAACCTGTGTGAAAGTAAGCACAAAGAAATGCCTGGTAGCAAGTGGCAGAGAAATAAGTCCAGTCTGGGGTTGCAACTGTAGTGTGATGTGTCATGCAGAGAAGTCCGCAGGAATGAGACAGGACAATATTCAGGCATCCCTCTGTTCTTGGAAGTCCAAGGAGAGACAGAGAGTTGGAAAAGGCAGTCTGCATATTTGTTTGGAATGTGGAGCAAAGTCAAATTCAAGAACACAGCACTGCTGGCAAAAGTAAAACCTAAAATAAAACTGACACCACAGATTTGGAGCATTTGCTGCCAGAGCTAGAAACCATCCAGAATGCAGGAAGCTGGTTTGTGATGGGAAATGCATTTTGTCTGAGAGAGCCCTCCAGGATGTATCCAGCCACAAAGAAGATGGAGAACTGACATTGCTCACTGCATGAGCACTTACTTGACATCCACAAGGTCACAGTACGCTTTATTCAAATCCTTCCTGGAAAGCTCCTTTTGCTTCATTGCCTCTGAGAAAGCAATGCCTGGGGAGAGGAAAATACCCCTCCTCACTTCTCCCTGCCCCCACAATGGGCTGTAGCAAAATAAACTTTCCCAGGAATTGGCCCTGTACCTGCACACGCTTGCTGCCTACAGCAAAGGAAAGCTTCCCTTTTTCTTCCCTGTCTCTCCTCTGGCAGGCATGCTAAAAGCACCTGGCAAACTGAAAGAGGGAGGCTGCTGCTGAAGAAAGAGCAAAACAAAGACCATTTGTCCCTTAAAGAATTTGGCCCAGAAGTCCTGAGACCTGTTACAGAGATTCACTTCAAATGGAGAATGAAACCCTTCAGTTAAGTTGGTATCTGCAGGAACATTGTCCACAGCAGCTGAGCAATGAAATCCACAGGTTGCTGGAGGGGCAGTGGGGATGGTCAGGGAAAGGGCACTCAGAGCTGTAGAAAGTGCTTCAGGTAGCTGTGGTCAAGTCAATCCTGGACCAAAGGACTGCTGGCCAAAGGATTGTTTCTGCCTTTAAAAACAAGTGTTTGGAAGGGACAGCAAACCCAGTGACCTCTAAGGACAGATTGGTATTGCAGTAACTTAGAACTTCTTTAGAGTTACCTTTTGAATGTTTTATATATTTAATGAATTTGAATTTTTCCAAGAAATCTAGAAATCATCAAAACTATATTTGATTCTATGCACCTATTTGCAGCACTCATTGACCAGATAGTATTCAGGGAGCCTGCTAAATGTCCTCACCTAGAGTTTGCAGTTGCAGCATGCCAGACTTGCCTGAAAAGTGTGGTGTAATAGTTTTAGTCAGACATACTTTCTACAAGTACAGGAAAATCTTTTCTTCAGAGAAGAATGATTCCCCCTCATTTTCCCTTCCCACCTCCATTTTCTCTTTGGCTCTGCTTGCAAGGGTTCCACAGGATCTGGAAGAGATGGACTCACTGTGACATAGAGATACTGGGTACTATAAGGACTTGTCTAATGACATCTTCCAAAAATCATTTTCTAGGACAAGAACTTTTCCCTTTATGTATTTATATACAGGGATTATATAGAAAGCTTTAAGCTAGCAAGTTTTGTCCAAAAAAGGCTTAACCTATTCAATGCATTTACAGGAAGAATAGAAAAAAAAAATTTTCACTGTGTGATACAATTTTTTTTTTCTCAATAAAATCATAATTTCAATATATTTTATTTTAAATTTGTTCAGAAATAAGTTAGCAGCAATTCAACCAGGACTCTTGAGCATTACAGAAATATTTGTTAACAACAGCCAAGTTTTTTTTAGTATGAAAATTATTTTCAATATCAACATCAGATATATCCAAGTATATTCTATAACAGCACCATGATATACACCATTTTTTCTACTTTTTTCTCCATTTGTTTATTACTCAATATGTATCAGTCTTGCAGACCCTGAATGATTGAAATATATGGCATACATGTCAGACTTTTTTCAAAGCTCATAAATGATCAATATATCTTTGAGAGGGAATCTGATTTCTGATACATTTATGTTAATAAGAATGGAAACATAGGCCACTGGAAATTGAGAGATAAATCAATAGAGAGGCTGGACCTTCAAGAAGTTCGGTGTACAATAAAATAGACAGCAAAATATGCTTGCTGCTTGTCTGCAGAGCTTGGAGTGACTACAGCTGACCAACAAGGTAAATCAAATCTGCTGCCAATACATTCTTCTGCTGTCCAGATAAAACAGCGGACTAAGCCGGTGAACTTTCACCCTTCACCCGAGCTCTCTAAGCCAAAGTACAGATTAAAAAAAATCAATAACCCCAATCGATGGGAAAATATTTTTAGTCTCTAACTGAACGATATGTTTTGACAAGGCCAAAGAGGCGCACGAAAGAATGGGAAAAGATAAAAGACAGAAAATTAGGATTTTGTTTTATTGGTTGAGGTAGGATCACTATTCATTCCCCCTTCCTACAAATCCCATTGACACTGGATAAAATTATCTCACAGGAAGGAAATAAAATGAAAGGTTATGAATTCATTAAATTGTCTGATTTACTATGTATCCTTGTAGCACGTTATCTGTGCTGGGTTTTGTTGCCATTATCAGACACTTAACATCGAGAAGACACTTTGCAATGTGTTAACATGGAAATGGGCACCATAAGCACTTTGCAAGGGAAGAAAACCAACAAATATTAACAACTTGTGCCTTTCCCTCATGCTGATTTCCAGCTCTGACTTCAGTGTACCCGAGATAAAGCACAGAATACCAGAAACCCCAAAGCAAAGCACGAAGCCTGTGGTACATCACTTGCAGAGCCCTGAGGAGTTAAGACTCACCAACAAAGGCCATGAGGGTCTTAAGGCGTGACAGAGGAGAGTTTTTACTCAGCAGTTCAGCAGCTGTAAATGCTGAGTTGTGCAGGGCACTGAATGCCACCTCAGAGTCCTGCCTGGGCAGCAAGGCAATGCTGTGCCACGGGCTGGCACACAATGGGGAACTGTGACTTTTCTCCTTGTTCCTCCTCCCTGCTCCCCTCCCACAGAGCTCAGGCTGCAGCCCCTCTCTGCCTCACCAGTCCTGCTGCTGGCAGTGGGTGGGGGTCTGGGGGAACCGGGGCTTGTGGGGCACTGCCAGGTGACCGCTGTGGCTCCACGCACAGCACATGAGGAGAAATTCCAATTTCTTGCAGTTAGTAAGGTTTATGCAGCACTTGGACATTTTTTCCCAAAAGGATGTCAGCAAGCTCTTTTACTCATTAACATCTTAGATAAGTGGTCTCTGTTGTTCTGTTTACAAAACCTGTGAGGGGTGATTAGAGGCAAGCGAAAGGTGATGTTGAAGGGTATACTCCTCTTCAGAGAACAGCATCAGATCCGTTTATGAATGCTGATTTTTGTGTTGTTTTTGTCACTTAGTGTGATTGTGGTTGCCTCTGGCAGAGCCTGCAGTTTGCTGTAAGTCCCAGGTCACTGGGAACTTCCAGGCTGCAAGAGCACAGTGGCAATGGCACACAGGTGTGTGGGTGGAAATAAGGGAACAACAACCAAATCCACTGAGCAGGGATGGGTCTGGTCAGCACTGACACAGCCACACTCTCTGACACTTGGTTTTCTAGAGCAGTTTCTCATCTCAGAGTATGATGGCCATAGGGCGTTTTGGGAGGTGGCAGTGGGGGACAAGTTCAGGAATACATAGGAACAATATTATTCTAAATACATAGGAATGAAATTATTGCCTTCCAGTTCCCTTGTGCTCAGCCATCAGTAACTACTTTTTGCTTTGAATTTACTTTAGGGAAGAACATTTTTGCTTCTTAGTTCCACAGGAATGAGCACTTGCCTAGGCCCCTTATTCCTAGTGATTGCCTCCTTTTAATCCAAAATATAATTGCAAGAAAATCAAAAGCCAGAATTCTGAAATTCTTCTCCCTAACTTATGTGGTCATTATTTTCACATTCAGCAAGTGTTTCATCTTGGTTTTCTCTCACTGACATTTCAGAATGAGCTATGCTGGAGCTTTCATGGAGTGGTGTTTGCAATACAAGCTCCCACGATTGAAATGCTGTACAAGCTCTTATCATCCTTGAAAGCTTTCAACATATGCAGTGAAGTATGATGACTGCTAAAATTAATTAGAGAAAACAGATGTCAAGCATTTGCCAAGAGTTATTTAAAGGAAATCCATTGCATACAGGTAGTTGATGGTAAGGTTTGAAATGTTACTAGCAGCTGAGAAGTGGCTAAACGTTTTTCTGCTTCATAAAAAAAACAAATCTAAAATACATTGAAAAGAACACTTTGTTCACCCATAAAAGTTAAATCAGAATAACACAATGGTGGCTATATTTTTCTTCTTATTAATGTTTCTGTGAAACCTTAAAGATGATGGGCTTGCCTGGATTGTGAGCAGGAAAAGAATTTGACCCCTAGGATGGCTCCTGATACATTCATGGACAAGGTGAGACCTGGGATACGGAGCCCATTTCTCCAGAAGAGGCATTGGGAAATAAATCTTTCAGAAATGACAGGAAGAATTAGGAGGGTGACTTGGCCCTGGCTCACACACCAGCTCCAGCAAGGAAGTATCTTGCTTCTGTTCCCATGCAGATTATGGCTGTGTTTCCATCAGCAGCATCCAGTAGCTCTCTGACAGAACGAGTCTGAATGCTCTTGTCTCTGCAGCAGCCAATACACCCTGTGGCCTGTTCAATCCTTCCTGCTTAAATGACTTATGTCCTGGCCTTCATAATTCTGTCAAAGAAAATATACAGCCTTCATCTTTGTTATCTTTCATTGTGCCTAAAGAGGTCAGAAGTTCAGGGCAGTTTGTGTAGATAGCCTGGCTGAATGTAAATATGGCCATCAGTTTTGGTGCAAAAAGCCTGTGAGACAAAATTGACAATCTTCTTCCCACAAGTTTTGTGTGTGCAAGCTTGCAACTCACCTTCCACTGGCATTTGTACTGTCGTGCAGCATTAATGGAAAGCACAAATACATGAGAATGCAGCTGAAGCCCAGTCACAGAAACAGTGGATGAATGTTTGCAGGAAATTCAATGCTCCTCTCATCCATCACTATTCACATTCCTTGCCTTGCCTGCAGGTAGAGGCACAGAGACTTATTGGATGGGATTCATCTTACCTAACTTTAGACATATATAGTGTGGGTATCTCTATCTCAGCTTGATGTCTAGACTCTTGTGAATGTCAATAGAGAGAAGCAGGCAGTTCTAAGCCCAATTCATCTGATCTGTTTTAGACACCTTCTTCAGGAAGAGATGAAGCTTTCCCTAAAACTGCCCATTTCTCTCTAGTGTCTTAAGGACAATTTAGGCCATTCAGTCAGGTACAGATCCATTCATTGCACTCTTCACATATGGTGAATCCCACCCCTCTTGTGCATTTGATAATACTTTTTTCCCCAGCTGGATTAGCTTAATAAGACCTATTTGGCCTCAAATTACCCTATATTCTTCTGGGCTTTTCACCCTCCCAAAAAGTTAAATTAGTTCTATTAAAAGGCTATTTCTTTGGTCTAAACCTGTTCTCCTGACACAGACAGAGGTAATTTTTCAGGTCAGGGTTTCCAAACCAACTTGCCCAGCAACCCTGGGACATGAGAGCGCTGCCTCTGCTCGTTCCTGGAGGTTCCACGTCTGCCTTTCTCTCCTGCTTTCCATGCTCTCACCTGCTGCCTTTCCAAGCCAGCCCCAGCTCACCTCTCTGCCTGTCCCTCCTCTGCTGAGGGTTATGGTGCTTCAGCCTGCACACTTCTGCTCAGGCTTTGGGTAATGGCTTTTGCTGTTCCTGCTATTGCTGTATGAGAGCCATTTAATTGCATCTTCTATTCAGCCTGGATAAAGGGTGAGTAGGACATCTATTTGCTTTGACCAGGCTGGTGATTGATGCAACTGTTAATACTTTCCAGCGTAACACAATCTTCCCTCACCTCCCAAGGATGCTCTGTTGGTAACATGTCCCTGTGTAACTTTTTCAAGGACAGACAGAAAGTGATAGAAAAGGCAGGAGATGGCAGTGGAAATGCTAGTAAGCCTCTGCCCCGTTGCTGCAGGGTTACCTCCTTCCAGCAGTTGTCCCACCCTTTCCTTTGCTGCTGCCCTTGGTGTCAGCAGAAAAGGTGCTGCCTCCTTGCTCAGCAATCATTTCTAAAGGGCCACTGGCAAGTTTCCTGTGCAGATCTGCCTACAGTGTCCTGGGGTCATCTTCCCCCCTGGGAGAAAGCCAGGAGAGATACTTGCTGCCACTGGGAGTACCCTGAGCTTTCATTTTTTCAGGTAAAGCTGAGCAAAGTTGTCTTCTCAATAGGGCTGTACTGAACAATCCCCCATCCCTTCTCTTGATGCGGTGAAATTGTCAGGGATATCAGGTCCCTCTGCCAAACCAACAAGATGCATTGCTGATTCTCACTCCAGTCAGGCACAAGGCCCAATGTGGGCAGGGGGAACAGCCCCTTCTCAGACCTACAGATGTGCCATATGTCTTTGAAGACCACAATTACACTCAGAGAAGAAACTGCCTAGCAGAACACAAAAAATCCTACACACAGAGCTCCTCAGTAAAAAACCCTTCCATTTGTATGACATCCATGGTGCCACACAACAGAACTTAAGTCATCCTTTGGGTTATTGCAAGTCCCCNAAATTGTCAGGGATATCAGGTCCCTCTGCCAAACCAACAAGATGCATTGCTGATTCTCACTCCAGTCAGGCACAAGGCCCAATGTGGGCAGGGGGAACAGCCCCTTCTCAGACCTACAGATGTGCCATATGTCTTTGAAGACCACAATTACACTCAGAGAAGAAACTGCCTAGCAGAACACAAAAAATCCTACACACAGAGCTCCTCAGTAAAAAACCCTTCCATTTGTATGACATCCATGGTGCCACACAACAGAACTTAAGTCATCCTTTGGGTTATTGCAAGTCCCCAAAAAAAAAGAAGCCAGCAGCATGTAAGGAGTCAGGAAGGGAAGGAATGGAGAGAGAAAAGGAATGTGACAGTAGCCATGAGGAGAATAAGCACAGGGCTGTCAGGGAGGCTCCTGGGGTCAAACCATTTTGCTCCTGTTGTGTACAAATCCACCCCATGGCCCCCCAACACAGCATGCTCTGTTTCTCTTTTTAGGAACCTCAGCAGAATTGGCTGCATTCAGAGATTTTCAGCTGAAGACTGCTGTAGTTACAGCAGTTCACATATGCTGCAGGTTTGTTCCCCTAATGCCACACACAAGTGTGGTTCATGGAGAGCACTCATACCACAATGACCTGCAGATGTAGCAGTTCTGCAATAAAGTAGACTGAGCAGGGCAATGATAACACGGGTAGGAGATTTTCTACACTATCAGAATGCTCCTGAGGCAAAACACAGCCAGAGCACTGCAGACAGTGGTTGTAAGATAGCCAAGACACCTTGTTCAAAATATTAGGGGAGGGAAAAAACTCCCAAAATGCACACACAGGAATTCAGTGGCCTTACCTTCGGCATGGAAAAAATCTCCTTACCTCTGCACAGTCAACAAGCACTCCTAACAATAGGAACATAGCTCATAAGACCCAAAGTGTCAATCAGCATTCAAGAATCAGCAACAGGTGCTCAGTAGGATTGGATGGTTATGTGCCAGCACAGTCAGTGCTGTGTGGGATAGGGCACAAAAAAGCATGTGTGTTCCTTAATGCATGTGCTTATTCTCCTGTTAGTGTTTGATGTCTCACAAACCTCAGTGCTGGTGAGGGTGTATGACTCTGGCATTGCTCTGAGATGCACTGCCCTGTAGCTTTTCCTCTGAGCACTGTGCTTTTTCCCCACTGACATGCTGGAATGTGTGTCAGCTTTTGCTATGGGGCTGTTGCTGCTCTAAAAGGACAACAGGAGACCAGGATCAGGCCATGGAGACTGTTTTGTGGCTTATCATCAGAGGCAGGAGGGGTATCTGTCCTCACCTGCCTCCTTCACAGTCCTCAGTACCTCTGCCTTCTGCCACTTTCTTCCCACTCCCTATTGCCAGTGCTCACAGATCTGTGCTTTATTATTTGCAGCAGATCATGTTACTCTCTTGGATCCTTCCTGAACATTGCTATCCACAATGAGATGAGATTGAGAAACACTGAAAAATTTCTTAGTACAAAACATTTATTTTTAGTAGGAAATAGCTTAAGGAATAGACTAAATATTTTGAAAGTTTTTTTGAAAATTATTAAAAGAACTAAGTGGAGTCTTTGCAGGAAAATAGAAAATACAATAGCCATGGGAGACCCAAGGGAAATGAAGTTTTGAAACTTAGGGAATAATTGTAAAACTATCAATCCTGGGATATAAAAAGATAATTCAGATACTGCAGAGCCTCACAGTGGCTTTCTGCTACTTTTGTCATAATTTTCTGCCATGCTATTTTTGTCAAGCCATTCAATATTTCTATAAGAACTAACTCATTTGTTTCTCCAAAACTTATCTTTGAAAATTATACACAAAATCAGAGTTACACAATTGAACTCCATTTCTTATCAGAAACAAGAAAATCTGTCTGGGCCACATCACCAGCTGTAGCTGTCCACCTAATAGGATGAAATAGGTTGCAGAGAGTGTAACTGAGCAGTAAAGAGAGGCAGTGCAGGTGACAGAACAAGAGCGAGAGGAGAAAGATCAGCAAAACTAAAAGGAAGAGAAGATATATCGTTGGCAACAAAACCAAATCAAGCTAATGCCTCCTCAAAGCAAGTTGGGTAAAATAGAGTGACTCATTAAATGAGCTGAAGTCCTCTGAAATATCTATGTAGCAGGTCACTTTATTCATAAAAGGATCTCACTGTCATACTTCACAACTGGATTTTATCCCAATACACAAGTATTTTCAAAGTGACAATGGTAAAATTCTGCCTATCCAGTAAATTTTCTGATTCCTAAAATGAGCTGGTTCTGCAGTTTCAGACTTCTATTTTTAGTGCTTTCCTACAATTTTTGTGCTGCATCTTCCAGCCTGGGGTGAAGAAGCATCCCCAAAGCAAATTTTAACATTTGAAAGGCTTGTCACAAAATAGAGCTTATCTCTGAACCCTGAGTCTTCAGACAGTCCCGATGAAGCAGACACGAACCATGGTGTTGAAATACCTGGATTTTCTGCAGGACACAAATTCTGCCTTTTGCTGAACTCTAATACTCTTCTCATGGGGTGTATTGGCTCGTATTGATGGCTGGATCTCTGACATAGAAAACCCAACAAAAGCTGGTGTCTTGTGAAAGCACCAATGGTGAAAACATGGTGAAGGACATGCTTCAGGCCTCATTGAAGTGATGTGATGCCCTATGAATCTCATCTCAGTAGAGGACCTGTCTTCAGAAGGGGTGTAATGGATAAATCGTGTGCCAATTGTACTTATTCAGTACGTCAACTTGCACTCTGCTCTGGAGTGCCTGGGCCAGTGCAGAGGGCTGGTGGTGTCTTTGCTGCACCTCTCACATTTGTGATGCTCAGTTGGGGTTTGCTGTTTGACAGCTCAGAGAACCACAGTTCCATCACTTCCTTCCAGAGGAAGAGGGCAACTGGAAGGAAGGAGACAGTGGGAAATCCCACACATGGCAGGCAGGGGTCTGTAAAACACTGAAGCAGGATGCAGTGTGCTGCTTGACAGGGACAAACAAGTCATGCCCTATTGCCCAAGAAAAAAGGCAGGCTGTTGGTCTGGGGTCTCCTGGAGCTGTTGGCTAAGTCTGTTCAGTGGTCTGAAACTCTGAACCTGTGACTGACAGTGCAGTGCTGGTACTTTAGTTTGGCAAGTGGCAAGTACAGTGAGAGCAGGAGGTCCAGGCATCGTAGAACATACCCAGAAACAAGAACTGTGCTGTTGGGAGATTTCCTCACCTTCTGCTGAACTATGTTAATAAAGACCTGATACAAGGTACACTGAAGTCCAGGGCAGACATTAAGCTGGTTTAAGTGTGCTCTGGCTTGAGTTTTAACATCCTGCTCACTATTTCATGTTCCTTTTCCTCATTAAACAAACACCAACCTCTGCCTATACTGCCTGGAACAGCCTGCTGCCCCTGCTGTCCACCCCAGCTCCCACCTCAGGGCTGCTCCCTGCCTGCTGCAGGTGCAGCCCATTTCTCCAAGCCCTCAGAAGGATTCACCCCATCTCCATGCACAGTTTGAGAGAGCAGCAAACCAACCAGTAAACCAGCAAGGCTTAGAAATAGCTTTCTGCAAATTTAAGAGGTCAGAGAGGCTTCTTTGTTTAAAAAGAGAGAAATCAAGTCAAATAAGCCTGAGAGACTTTCCTTACCTTTAGACCTGGACTGTGGTTTGTGCTGTTTTTCCTCTCCATTCTCCTGCACACATATGGTGGCAAAGGGAGGGAGAAGGGGAGGGGGATGGGGAGACAAGAGCTGTAAGGAGAAGTGTAATTGATGGCAAAAGAGGGACCAAATGTGTGCAGCAGATCCAGACACTCTCCAAAATGTAATCCTTGTTTGTCTGTATGATGGGAATAATAACCTTCCTCACAGCAGTACTGGGAAGGTCAAGAAATAGTTAATGCTGGTCATGGGAAATGCACAATGCCTGCAGTGTAAATCAGAAGTAACCCATTGAAACACATGTAGTTACATATGGATAGACCCAATGTAAAAATGGGCAGATGCAGTTTCTTAAAAGAACAGTTCCACTTATCCTGTAAACATTTTCTCCTGTGTGGGGG